>RCUC01128729.1:0-128980 GCA_003697995.1 Taxidea taxus jeffersonii | reverse complement strand
ATCACTGGGCATCAGGGAAATACAAATCAAAACCACAATGAGATACCACCTCACACCAGTCAGAATGGCTAAAATGAACAAGTCACGAAATGACAGATGCTGGCGAGGATGCGGAGAAAGGGGAACCCTGCTACACTGTTGGTGGGAATGCAAGCTGGTGCAACCACTCTGGAAAACAGTATGGAGGTTCCTCAAAAAATTGAAAATAGAGCTACCTTATGACCCAGCAATTGCACTACTGGGTATCTATCCTAAAGATACAAACGTAGTGATCCAAAGGGGCACGTGTACCCGAATGTTTATAGCAGCAATGTCCACAATAGCCAAGTTATGGAAAGAACCTAGATGCCCATCAACAGATGAATGGATAAAGAAGATGTGGTATATATATTCGATGGAATACTATGCAGCCATCAAAAGAAATGAAATCTTACCATTTGCGATGACATGGATGGAACTAGAGCGTATTATGCTTAGCGAAATAAGTCAACTGGAGAAAGACAACTACCACATGATCTCCCTGATATGAGGAAGTGGAGATGCAACGGGGGTGGGAGTTAAGGTGGTAGGAAAAGTAAAAATGAAAGAAGATGGGATCGGGAGGGAGAAAAACCAAAAGAGACTCTTAATGTCATAAAACAAACTGAGGGGGGTGGGGGGAAGAGGGGTTGGGTGAGGGTGGTGGGGTTACATCATATGTTTAAATAAAGCTTAAATAAAGTAAAAAAAAAAATTAATAAAATTCATAAACCCCTAGTCAGACTTATCAAAAAGAAAAGACGGGTGTGTGGGACACTCAAATTTTTCACTGCTCTATGCATGCATATGTCTGCAAAGGACTGAAAAATCTCTGTGAATATTGATTTTAGGTTACAAATAAATTTAAGTGAGTTTCAAATTTGAAAAAAAAAAAAAAAAAAAAAAGGCCAGGGTTTAAAAAGAGCAACTAGCATATAAAAGACAACACTAGAACTCTACCAACCATAGGAGGAACTGCACGGAAAGCCCTCCAGGTCAGAGGGATGGAAAACCGCACTACACAGTTTACATTCCCACCCCACCTTAAAAACCTAGATAGGAGCACGGTCTGGACTCCATAATCGGCAGGTCCTGTCATCTCAGCGAGCTGTTGGCTTTAGTGAGCTGATGACTTCAGTCAGCCAGAGGCTCCACAAGCACAGTCCAGCCCTACTTGTGCTGGGGCATGAAAACAGAAGCCAGGATTTAAAAGGGCTGAGGAGCTGTAGGAACATTCCCCCCATCCACTGAAAAACCCAGACAGGAACAGGTCTGGATGCCATACGGGCAAGTTTTGATGCATAATTAGTGGGCTGTGCCACCATAAGTGGCAGGTCAGATCATCACAGAAAACTTGCAAGGTCAGGATCCACAATGCCCACCAGCTCTCCCCGCATTAGGACACAGAAGAAAAGCTGTTGGTTTAAAGGGACTGAGAGGGGCACCTGGGTAGCTCAGTGGGTTAAACCTCTGTCTTTGGCTCAGGTCATGATCTCAGGGTCCTGGGATCGAGCCCCACATTGGGCTCTCTGCTCAGCAGGATGTCTGCTGCCTCATCTCTCTCTCTCTGCCTGCCTCTCTGCCTACTTGTGATCTCTGTCTGTCAAATAAATAAATAAAATCTTTAAAAAAGGGGGGGCTGAGAAACCGGAAAACACTATCTCCCCCTCCACCTTAGAAGTCCAGACAGAAGCAGAGTCTGGACACTTAAGGAAGAGGGCCAGGAGCCATAACTGGCAGGATGGTTCACAGGGAGCTTGCGACTTCACCAAGCTCAGGATCCTCAAGTATACACCAAGTCCTGGTCACACTGGGGTAACAGGGGTGGGGGGCTGGGGAGTACAGTTTGAAAGGGCTGAGGAACTGCAGAATGTGTTCTCCCCTACTCCATCTTAAAACTCCAAAATGGAGCAGATTCCAGCTCACCGGGAACTTGTGACCTCAGCAAACCCAGAATCCACAAGCCCACACCAGCAACCCTTTCCATTTGGCATAGAAAACAAGCCACGGTTTTGTGGGATTTTTAAAATTTATTTGTTGAAATTCTTTTATTTTTTTCACATTTTTTAAATTTTTTGTTTAAATTTCAGTTAACATACAGTGTTAATACTAGTTGCCAGTATACAATATAGTGATTCAACACTTCCATACAGTACCCGAAGCTCATTATAGCAAATGCACTCCAAGTCTGTTTCTTAGTTTGCCCCTCTCTCTTTTACCCTCCTGTTCATTTGTTTTGTTTCTTAAATTCCACATGAGTGAAATCATAGGGTATTTGTCTTTCTCTAACTTACTTCGCTTAGCATAATACTCTCCAGCTCCATCCATGTCGTTGTAAATGGCAAGATTCCATTTTTGTGGCTGAATAATATTCCATTATATATATATACACATATATAATGGAATATTCCATTATATATTCATATATATGCCATATATATATACATATATATGGCAGCATTATCCATAATAGCCAAATTGTGGAAACAGTCCAAGTGTTTATCAACTAATGAAGGGATAAAGAAAAGAATATATATTTTGTTATATATATTTATATATATAAATATATACATTTACATATATTTAAATTTATATATATAATATCAGAGTTGCATGTATTCCTTTTAATGAAGGCATAAAGAAAAGAAGAGATGACATACATATACATATGTATATATGTATATATAGCAGAAGAAGAGATGTATGTCATCTCTTCTTCTTTTCCTTATCCCTTAATTAGTTGATAAACACTTGGACTGTTTCCACAATTTGGCTACTATGGATAATGCTGTTATATATATGTTTCCATAATTTGGCTACTATGGATAATGCTGTTATATATATTTATATATATAAATATATATATATAATATCAGAGTTGCATGTATTCCTTTGAATTAGTATTTTGGGGTACATACCTAGTAGTTCAATTGCTATGCTGTAGGGTAGTTCTATTTTTAACTTTCTGAGGCACCTCCATACTGTTTCTCATAGTGGCTGCACCAGTTTGCATTCCCATCAACAGTGTAAGAGGGTTCCCCTTTCCACATCTTTGCCAGCACCTGTTGTTTCTTGTGTTGTTGATTTTAGCCATTCTGACAGGGGTGTTCATTGTAATTTTGACATGTATTTCCCTGATTATCAGTGATGTTGAGCATCTTTTCTTGTCTCTTATCCATCTATATGTCTTCTCTGGAAAAAAATATCATTCATATTCATATCTTCTGCCCATTTTTAATTGGATTATTCATTTTTCAGGTGTTGATTTTAAGAAATTTATATTTTGGGGGACTAAACCTTTATCAGATATTATATATAGATTATATATACAGATATAACCCTTTATCATTTGCAAATATCTTCCCCCAATCCATAGATTGCCTATTAGTTTTGTTGGTTATTTCCTTTGTTGTACAATAGTTTTTATTTTGATGAAGTCCCAATATCTAATTTTTGCTTCTGTCTCCCTCGCTTCAGGAGACATAGCTAGAAAGAAGTTGCTACAGCAGAAGTCAAAGAGGTTACTGCCAGTGTCCTCCAGGATTTTGATGGTTTCAGGTCTCACATTTAGGTCTTTCATCAATTTTGAATGTAGTTTTATGTTTGGTGTAAAGAAGAGGTCTAGTTTCATTATTTTGCATGTTGCTGTCCAGTTTTTCCAACACCATTCTTGAAGAGACTGTCTTTTTCCCATTGGATAGTCTTTCCCGATTGGTCAAAGATTAACAGACCATATAGTAGTAGGTTCATTTCTGGGTTTTCTATTCTGTTCTGCTGATCTATGTGTCTATTTTTGTGCCAGTACCATACTGTTTGATCACCACAGTTTTGCGATATAAAATGAAGTCCAGAATTGTGATATCTCCAGGTTTGCTTTTCTTTTTCAAGATTGGTTTGGCTATTCAGAGTCTTTTGTGGTTCCATACAAATTTTAGGATTTTTTGTTCTAGCTCTGTGAAAAATGCTGGTGGTATTTTGATTGGCATTATATTCAATGTGTAGATTGGTTTGGGTAGTATAGACAGTTTAGCAGTATTGGTTCTTCCAATCCATGAGCATGGAATGTCTTTCCATTTCATTATGTCATCTTCAATTTCTTTCATCATATTTTATAGTTTTCAGAGCCTAGGTCTTTTGCTTTTTTGGTTAGATTTATTTCTAGGTATCTTATTATTTTGGGTGTATTATAAATGGGATTAATTTCTTGATTTCTCTTTCTGCTGCTTCATTATTGGTGTATATAAATGCAACAGATTTCTGTACATTGATTTTGGATCCTGCTACATTACTCATTTCATTTATCAGTTCTAGCAGTTTTTGGTTGAAGTCTTTCAGGTTTACTATACAGAGTATCAGGTCACTTGCAAGTGAAAGCTTACTTCTTCCTTGCTGGTTTGGATGGCTTTTCTTTTTGTTGTGTGACTTCTATGGCCAGGACTTCTAGTACTATGTTAAATAACAGTGATGAGAGTGAACATCTCTATCTTGTTCCTGACCATAGAGGAAAAGCTCTTAGTTTTTTCCCATTGAGGATGATATTAGCTATGGGGGTTTTCCATTTATGGCCTTTATCATGCTGAGATATGTTCGTTGAGTACTTTTATCATGAATGGATGTTGTACTTTGCCAGATGCTTTTTCTGCATCTATTGAATGCTCATACGGTTCTTATCCTTTGTGTATCACATTGATTCATTTGTGAATATTGATCCACCCTTGAAACCCAGGAATAAATCCTACTTGATTATGGTGAATGATTTTTTAATGTATTATTGGATTCGTTTTGCGATTTTATTGAGAATGTTTGCATCCATGTTCATCAGGGATATTAGCCTGTAATACTCTTTTTTTTTTTTAGTGGAGTTTTTATCTGGTTTTGGAATCAGGGTAATGCTGGCCTCATAGAATGAATTTGGAAGTTTTTATTCCTTATCTATTTTTTAGAATAGAGAAGAATGAATCTTAATTCTTCTTTAAATGTTTAGTAGAACTTGCCGGTAAATCTAACTGGCCCTGGACTTTTGATTGTTGGGAGTTTTTGAAATATTCATTCAACTTCCTTGCTGGTTATCAGCCGGTTCAAGTTTTCTATTTCTTTGTTTCAGTGTTGGTAGTTTATATGTTTCTAGGAATTTCTCCATTACTTCCAGGTTGTCCAACTTGTTGGCATACAGTTTTTCATAATATCCTTTTTTTAAAAGATTTTATTTATTTTTCTAACAGAGATACACATCTAGAGAAGGAACACAAGCAAGGAGAAAGGGAGAGGGAGAAGCACGCTTCCTGACAAGCAGGGAGCCTGATGCTGGGCTCGATCCAAGGACCCTGGGATCATGATCTGAGCCAAAGGCAGATGCTTAATGATGGAGCTACCCAGGCACCCCTCATAATATCCTCTTATGATCATTTGTATTTCTGTGGTGTTTGTTGTTATTTATCCTCTTGCATTTGTGATTTTATTTACCTGGGTCCTTTCTCTTCTTTTTGGTAAGTCTGGGTAGAAGTTTATCAATTTTATTAATTTTTTTTCAAGGAACCAGGTGCTGGTTTCATTGATCTGTTCTACTGGGTTTGTTTGTTTGTTTCTCTCTCTCTTTCTCATTCTCTCTCTCTCTCTCATTCTCTCTCTTTCCCTCTCTCACCCTCCCTCCCTCCTTTCCTTCCTTTCTTTGTTTATCATTTATTTTCTCTCTAATCTTTATTATTTCCTTCCTTCTGCTGGCTTTAGGCTTAGTTTATTATTATTTTTCTAGCTCCTTTAGGTGTAAAGTTAGGTTGTTGAAATTTTTCTTGCTTCTTGAAGTACACCTGTATTGCTATATATTTCCCTCTTAGGACTACTTTCGCTGTATCCCAAAGGTTTTGGACTGTTGTGTTTTAATTTTCATTTGTTTCCATGTATTTTTTTAATCTCTTCTTTAATTTTCTTGTTGACCCATTCATTGTTTAGCAGCATGCTGGTCACCTCCAGGTATTTGTGGTCTTTCCAAATTTTTTCTTGTTGTTAACTTCTAGTTTCATAGTGTTGGTGTCAGAAAAGGTACATGATATGTTCTCAACCTTTTTGTACTTGCTGAGGCTGGATTTGTGACTTAATGTGTGGTATGTTGTGGAGAATGTTCTATGTGCACCTGAAAAGAATGTTTATTCTGCTGTTTTAGGCTGGGATGTTCTAAATATATATATTTTTAAAAGATTTTATTCATTTATTCAACAGAAAGAGAGAGCACAAGCAGGGGTAGTGGCAGACAGAGGGAGAGGGAGAAGCAGAATCCCCACTAAAAGGGAAACCAATGCAGAGTTCAATCCGAGGACTCCAGAATCATAACCTGAACTGAAGGTAGACGCTTAACCTACTGAGCCACGCAGGTGCCTCTCTAAATGTATCTATTAAATCCATCTGCTGGGTTACCTGGGTGGCTCAGACAAATGGTTAAGCATCTGCCTTCAGCTCAGGTCATGATCTCAGGGGCCTGGGATTGAGTTCTGCATCAGGCTCCCTGCCCTGCAAGAAGCCTTCTTCTCCACCCCCTCCCCGCCTGTGTTTCCTCTCTCACTGTGTCTCTTTCTGTCATACAAATAAATAAAATCTAAAAAAAAAAAAATCCATCTACCTAGTGTGTCATTCAAAGCCATCATTTCCTTGTTGATTTTCTATTTAGATGATCTATCCATTCATGTAAGTGGGATATTAAAGTCCCCTACTACTACTGTTTTATTATCAGTTCATTCCTTTATATTTATTATCATTTTATATAGTTGAGTCCTCCCATATTGAGTGCATAAATATTTACAATTACTTTATCTTCTTGTTGGATTGTCCCTTTTTATGATTATATAATGCTTTTCTTGGCCTCCTTTTACAGTTTTAGTTTTAAAGTCCTTTGTCCAATATATGGACCACATATGGACATGTACAAAATATGCTATTCCAGCTTCCTTTTGACATCCATTTATGTGAAAAATATGTCTCTACCCACTCACACTCAATCTGCAGGTGTCTAAAATGAGTCTCTTGTAGGCAGTATATATGTAGGTCTTGTTTTTTGTTTTTCCTTTTTAATGCATTTTTATGCCCTATGTCTTTTGATTAGTGCATTTAGACCATTTGCACCTGAAGTAATTATTGATAGATATATTTGCTATTTTATTCCTTGTTTTGTGGTTGTTTTGGAGATTTTCTTTGATACTCCCCCTCTAAAGTCAGTAATAAGACAATGAGGCTCAATCTTGACATTTTTATTTAACATAGTACTGGAAGTGCTAGCCATAGTAATTAGACAAGAAAAAAAATGTGTGGTAACCATATTGGAAAAAAAGTTAAACTGTCTCTATTTGCAGATGACATGATACTATACGTAGAAAAATCCTAAAGACTATGAAAAAACTATTATTATAAACACATGCAGTTAAGTGACAAGATACAAAATTTATACCCAGAAATTGGTAGCTTTATAGACACTAACAACCAAACTGCAGGAAGAGAAATTTTAAAAAACACCACTTACGGGACGCCTGGGTGGCTCAGTGGGTTAAGCCGCTGCCTTCGGCTTGGGTCATGATCCCAGGGTCCTGGGATCGAGTCCCGCATCGGGCTCTCTGCTCGCCAGGGAGCCTGCTTCTCCCCTCCCCTCTCTGCCTGCCTCTCTGCCTGCTTGTGTGATCTCTGTCTGTCAAATAAATTAAAAAAAAAAAAAAAAAGAATGATGTTAAATCTAAAAAAAAAAAAAACAAAATACCACTTACAATTTCACCAAAAAAGAATAAAATATCTAGGAATACACTTAACCAAGGAGGTGAAAGACCTATACTCTGAAAACTGTAAGACACTGATGAAGGAAATTGAAGATGACATAAAGAAATGGAAAGATATTCTATGCTCATGGAATGGAGGAATTATTATTGTCAAAATATTCATACTACCCAAAGCAATCTAAAGATTTGATGAAATCCCTATCAAAATACCAACAGTATTTTTCACAAAATTATAACAAATAATTCTGAAATTTGCATGGAACCACAGAAAACCCCAAGTAGCTAAAGGAATCCTGAGAAAGAACGAAGCTGGAGGTCTCACAATTCTGTATTTCAAGATATACTACAAAGCTGTAGTAATCAATATAGTATGGTACTGGCACAAAATTGGACAAATTAATCAATGGAACAGAATGTAGACTCCAGAAATAAACCCACATTTACATATGGTCAGCTAATCTATGTCAAAGGAGGAAAGAATATACAATAGGGAAAAGACAGTATTTCCAATAAATGATACTGGGGAAACCAGTGCCATTTGTATATATATATAAATGAATGAAATATATATATTTGTAAGAATATATATATAAGAATGAAACTGGACTACTTTCTAACACAATACATAAAAACAAACTCAAATTGGATTAAAGACCTAAACATGAGACCTGAAACCATAAAAATCCTAGAAGAGAGCACAGGCAGTAATTTCTCTGACATTGGCCATAATAGCATTTTTGTAGATATGTCTCCTAAGGCAAGGAATACAAAAGCAAAAATAAATTATTGGGACTACATCAAAATAAAAAGCTTTTGCACAGCAAAGGAAACCATCAAGAAAACAAAAAGACAATGTACAGATTTGGAGAAAATATTTGCAAATGATATCTGGTAAGAAGCTGATATCCAAAATAACATAAAACACACACACACACACACACACACACAAAATCTCATTTAAAAATGGGCAGAGGAACTGAACATTTGTCTAAAGAAGACATACAGATCACTAACAGACACATGATAAGATGTCAACAAGACTAATCATCAGGGAAATGCAAATCAAAACCACAATGAGATATCACCTCACACCTGTCAGAATGACTAAAATCAAGAAGACAAGAAACTAAAGAAGTTGGCGAGGATGTAGAGAAAAAGGAATTCTCATGCACTTTTGGTGGGAATTGTAAATTGGTGAAGCCATCCTGGAAAACAGTATGGAAATCCCTCAAAAAATTAAAAATCAAAATACTGTATGATCTAATAATTTCACTTTTGGTTATTTACCCAGGGAAAATGAAAACACTAACTTGAAAAGATATATGTACCCCTATGTTTACTGCAGCATTATTTATAATAGCCAAGACATGGAAGTAACCCCAGTGTCCATCAATAGACAAATACATAAGGAAGATAGTGTGTGTGTGTGTGTGTGTGTGTGTGTGTGTGTGTGTGTGTGATGGAATATTACACACCCATAAAACAGATGAGACCATGATATTTGAGACAACATGAATGGATGTAGAGGGTATTATACTAAGTGAAATAAGTCAGACTGAGAAAGACAAAATGCCATATGATTCCACTCATAAAAAAATCTTTAAAAAGAAGTAAAAGTAAAAATAAAGCAGAATCAGAACTATAAATACAGTGAACTAATGGTTTCCAGAGAGAAGGGAGATGGGGGAGTTGGGCAAAATGAGTAAGGGGGAAGGGAGATACACGCCTCTAGTTATGAAGAAAGTCAGGGGAATAAGAAGCAGAGCCTAAGGAAGACAGTCAGTGACATTGTAATAGCAATGTAATGTGACAGATGTTAGCTATACTTGCAGTGAATATGGCATAATGTATAAACTTGTCAAATCACAAAGTCATACATCTGAAATTAATGTAGCATCACGTGTCTAATATACTCAAATAAAACAACAAACACACAAAGAAAAAAAGTCCTTTGAACTTACTAATTCCCTCAATGAACTCGACATGTTTATTTTACGTGAAATTGATGATTTCATTCTTTAAAAAATTATCCCTATTTTTCCTCAGTCATTTATAATATACATTTTATAACTGGAAACTTTTTGTATAACAGTACAATAAACATTTTTGATTCACTTTTTAAAAATATCTTTTAACACCTGTAAATAGAATTTTTAACTCTTTAAAAAAATCTATTCAACTTCAACTAAATGGTAGGTCAAAAAAATATAAATATATTATAAAACACCTTTTTCTGAGTGTCACATAATGCTGATCACACACACACACACACACACACACACACCATGAAGCTGACAAAACAAGCCTCTTCTGTCATTCTCAGCTTATTCCTCATAACAGTGATCTAATCACCTTCTTTAACTGACACCACCAGGCTAGGCATACACATTTTAATGAAAAAATGCTATTTGATATTTTTAAAAGGAACATTAATAATAAAGTTCATAAAAATAGATGAAGGTGGAGATGTATGACAACATCAATTTACAACTTTCTTTGGTTTAATTAATATTATTGTATATTCTAAATTAAGTGTGCTTAACTCACCATCCTGAAATGTTTAATTTATATGAAATTCCATTCAAAAGAGCACCTCTGGAGAAGCAATAATTTATTCTGGAGTATGTATACATACTTTGAACAAAATATTCAGTTCACAAAGGACTTTGTTGCAAGCATAATTAACAATTAAGCTGAGCTTAAAATGATCTGGCCCTTTTCTAAATATGTAAATTACTTAGATATAATTATCAGGTAACACAAATGGAACTATTCCCCACCCCTGACTGATCTCCATTTTCTATCATTTATATTTCCCTATACTATTTGAATCCACTTTCCTACTGATTAAACTGGCCACATCCTTATTCAGAGACCTCCTTGTCCTTGCTCAGATCATAGCAGTATCTCTGACATGACCTCCCTAGTTCTCTGTTCACCATTCTTTGCAGTCCAGCCAGAGAGTTCTCTTCATTTGAACTGTCAGTTCAAATGACTCAGTTCAAATGACTCAGCAGTTTCTATATTTTCTTATAATTTCTCAGGGTTTTTTTCTAACTTATTTATTTATTTTTGGCTTTGCGCCTTTAAAAGGCACAATTTGGCAATGTAAATACCCTACTTAAAATGTTCAAGTGACTCCTTCCGTCTCTCCCCGCAACTTACCTTATATCCTACACACTCTGTTCACATGGTTCTGTATGCAGCTCTCCCAAGTTTTCACAAATTCTGTATTTGCTCTGCAACACCCCCCATATTCTCTCCTGTCCTGATGAATTCTAACTCTGCTTCTTTGTGAAATCTCCTGTGATACCTACCTGATATAGATCCATTTTCTGACTTTCTGAAGAACTGCATATATATGTGGCCCCTTGCTATTTCATAAATGTGGAGAACTAGGACCTTGTTTATTTGCAATATTCTGAGCCATTTACCTGGATATTGTTTTAAAAATAATAACTTAAAAATCATCATTAATGTGCTTTCAGTAGGTATGAACTTGTTTTATTTTAGGCAGCCAAACTGAAGTCTCCAGTTGTGGTTATCTATGCACAAAAAAACTGAATAAGTATTTTAGGATTTTTTGGGAAATAAACACAATGTCAGAAGTAGAAAACAGGAAAAATGATGACTTTATTTCTCTAAACACTTTGTTATCCCCAGGAGAATATTTGGGGAAATTATGCCATATCACTAAAATTGTCTTATATCCAAGAAATATTTAATTCTTAGCATCTATCAGATATTCAGGGTACAAAGATGATTAAGATACCTCCTGTCAATCAGTTTCCTTCTGAAAGACTAAGCTGAAACACATGAAACTCTATTTTAGTAAGTTACAAATACTTGAGGGTTGATAATTTCATATGGTTCAAACTAATATTATGGAAAAAGAGGTATAGAACTTAAAAAACCAAAAGTAGACTGTCTCTAGTTCTTGAATAGAATAAGAAATTCATTAAGAGAGAAGGAAAAACAATCCTAATTTAGTGTGGGAATTAGGAAAAGCCACAGATAAGCAGAAGGACTTGAGCTAGATCATGAAATTTCAGCCCCATTTCAACAGATAAAAATGGTGGAAAAGACATTTCAATTACAGGGTACATTAATACTTTTTTTTTTTTTTAAGTGAAAATCAGCAAGTCTCACTAAGGCTACTATGGATGAAAGAAATATAAATATATTTAAAGTAGTGTAACTAAAGAAGGCTATATCATATACCATATAGCTTCCAAAAATTCAAAGATAAGAAATACAGTACACCTAATGGGTTTGATGGGAACCGGAACTAATAATTGAAATAGGGGCTTTGCTCTCCCTAACTTGAGTATCGATTGTTCTACTATAACCAGACTTCTGGGTTCAGATCCCAACTATACTCCATAGTTGAGTGATCTGAGTGGTGAGGATTAAATGATATCAACATATGAGAAGTGCATAGATAGTATCAGATATATGGTGAGTGCTAGTTAAGGATTTACTAGTATTATTCTTTCTAGGCTACCCCATTTTTCTCCTCCAACACCTCCATTGACTGGATTATACTCAACATGAAAGCCTCCTGACTCCTCTCTACTTTCTGTCAAGATAATGTATTGTCCTGTGTTAAGTCAATCTTTCAGGTCCTATTAGCTATGGAAAGGAAAGAAATTATATCCTAGGATATGAAGAGCTTGAAGAATCGCAAGTGGGTTAGGGGATGTATGAGAGCTTAATAAAAATAGGCACATTTTAATATAGTAAAGTACAGAAGAGGATTGTAGTTTTGTGACTAGTTTAGGATGGCTCATAAAGTGTATACAAATGAGTAGGCAAATTAATGCCCAGTTCTGAGGGGTATAACCATCTGGGTAAGGAGTTTAGACTTCATTCCACAGGAATAGGAAAGCATCAAAGACTTTAAGGAGACAGTGCATTTTATGAAGATAACTTTGAAAGCAGTGTAGAGATAGAAATACATGGTGCAGAGACAAAAGGATATGAGAAGGAACACAGGATATGAATCTCATGTGTCATTTGCCCAACACATGCTGCACAGATAAGTCAACAACATGGGGGAAACCAAGTTTTGTCACTTCATTCTGTGTAAACATGAGTTACCTAAATATTCCGGATTTATCAAAGCTGAACTCTGTGAAAACAAACGTTCCTACTTTCTCAACAAAACTTTTTACTTTCTCTCTTCCATCATTGTAGTGGTACGTTTAGATTCTCAAAAACACAGATGACTAAGCCTGGCAATGTGAAAAGAAATATTTTACATAAAGAGTTCTATGTGATTCATCTGCAGTGAATGTCAAATAAATTAGTTTATAAATCTTTACACAATTCAGCTTTTGATTAATCCAAAATATGCTCTATTGCATGTAGGATTTCTTCTCTTTCTGGGAATTTTTAAACTCCTCAAGTAGGACTGGCTGTGAAATCACTTTAAGAAACTTAATAAACATTCAAGTGACAATACTAATACACTTCATTTAGTTCTGAGTTTTCATGTCATCACTTCATCCTTTCCATTCTTTTGCACTGAAGACAGTACCTCCAAGATGAGTACCTTCTTTTTCACAACTTTTCTACTTTGCCAGCGATTGCTCTAGAAAATACAAGCTTAAAAAATTTCCTAATATTATCTTTTCTAAATATTAAGTCAACTTTAGTATGTGTTTGCATGAATGTTTCATAAAATATTGTATCACTGGAACTAAGTGTTCAGGCAATACAATGTTGATATTTAAATCACAGATATGGCTGCAAAAGTCTAGCTGGTTTGAAAATACTATGAAGAACGATACACTCTTTTAGAGTAAATGTTCTGGTGGTGTACCTGAACTATATTTGCTGTGAATGTTGGATGTTAATAGAACAGAGCTGTATACTTCTCTAGAAATTTCCACCAGAGAGCAGCCGCGGTATGGGGATTATGCATCACTGGCTACTCTCAAGGTGATTTTTTTTTAATTTTTTTTTTAAGATTTTATTTATTAGTTAGAGAGAGAGAGAGAGCGAGCACAGGCAGACAGAGAGGCAGGCAGAGGCAGAGGGAGAAGCAGGCTCCCTGCCAAGCAAGGAGCCCGATGTGGGACTCCATCCCAGGACGCTGGGATCATGACCTGAGCCGAAGGCAGCCGCTCAACCAACTGAGCCACCTAGGCGTCCCCTCTCAAGGTGATTAATAGGAAATGTCTGAGTGACAAGTTACAAATGGTGGCCATCTTGCCTCAAGGGGAAATAATTTTGCAGGGGCAGTTTATGATTCAGAAGCTTCCCTGTGGATCAAGCCAAGGTTCCTCTTTACATGAGGCAATATCTTCTTATGTCCTTTCCTCCCCTATCTTGTTTGACTTCTTTCCATATAGGTTTTTCCTGAAGAGCACAGCTCCAGTCAATTTCATGTACAAAATCCCTATCTCAGCCTTTGCTTTGAGGGAACTCAGCCTGACTCTTCACTCACAGGATACCTAAAGGATATCACCTTGACATGTAAAGGAGATACTAAAGGTATATAGGAATTTATATTTCGTTTGAAAGCTCCCTAAAGTCCTAAGACTTTGTTAGCATTTAATTGAATAATTATTTACGGAACTACATAAAGTACATAATGTTTAAAAGTAAAATCGCCATTAATAATGCCATTACTCGGGACGCCTGGGTGGCTCAGTTGGTTAAAGCGGCTGCCTTCGGCTCAGGTCATGATCCCAGCGTCCTGGGATCGAGTCCCACATCGGGCTCCTTGCTCAGGAGGGAGCCTGCTCCTCCCTCTGCCTCTGCCTGCCTCTCTGTCTGCCTGTGCTCGCTCTCTCTCTCTCTCTCTAACTAATAAATAAATAAATAAATAAATAAATAAATAAATAAATAAATAATAAATAATGCCATTACTCTGTTTCTAGAAAGATTTACTCTATAGCAAAATGGTAAGACAAGAAAAAAAATCTATTTCAGTGATTAGTTTATACAGAAATACTAACTAGAGCAAGTATGAATTATTGGTCATGGTGCCCCCTACCCCCAGAGACCTCACCTTCCCATAACACAAGTGATCTTAAACGATGGGTAGTAATTTTACTCCCTGCAGCTGTAAGAAAATTCTGAGAAGTGCCTGGGTGGCTCAATAGGTTATAAGCATCTGCCCTCAATTCAGGTCATGATCTCAGGGTCCTGGGATCAAGCCCCACATTGGGCTCCCTGCTGCTCAGCAACAAGTCTGCTTCTCCCTCTCCCTCTGCTCTCTCACTTCCTACTCATAAGCTCTCCCTCCCCACCTTTCTCTTTCTCTCTCTCTCTCTCTCTATATATATACATATATATATAATACATTATAAATTATATATATACATGAAAATTATGAATTCAAATTAAAAATTTTACTACAATAATTTCATGTATCTCAAGATCAGGAGAATACTAGTCAGACTTAAAAGTTATTCTTTTTTTACCAAGTCAATTCTATTGTTCTCTCCAATCCTGAATAATTTGACAACAGGTGACACATCATGGTTTCTAATCACTAACTCATAAGTGCAATATTGTCTAGTGTTTTAAGACTCTAAGATTCCCTTAAAATAAGAGAAAAAACAAACAAAAAATGTTTATTTAATAAGTTTAATAAATAAGTGGTTCTAACAGACTAACTTTGGAACACAATACAAAATCTTGATTTTTTTCATTTCAAGATGACCTAGAGGGTATCTTGAAATTAGTGACCCAGTGAGAGTGGTCACAAACCATATTCTTTGTTGAAGAGTTAAAATAAGTGGAAATATTTAATCCAGGAGAAAAAAATAACCTCAGGATGATGAATAATGATTACATAATAGATGTTAGCCTAAATCAAATCTACTTTTGATACTATGCTTCTCTTGATGCAGTCTGAAATTAACATAGCCATTTTGGTGAGGCACATACACATATGTAGACATACATATATATATTCACACATTTAATTCTTTAAAAAACCTCATGTGGTAAATATTATCATTATTTCCTCTTTTTTTGTTGTTTACAAAAATGGAAATTAAGGTACACAGCCATGGTGTGGCAGAATTTCAACTAAGTCTGGTTCAGTCTTTTACATTGTACCATCTCTCATAGTAGAGCTGTTTGAAAAAGCTGAAGTTCTGTTATGTCAAAAGGGCAGTAGATTTTAATAAGAGAACAGCTTGTGCTGGCTCCTCTTAGCTTTTTAACTAAATAGAACCCAAAAGAAGAGGAACAGTGACCTACTGGGGCCAGACTGTTTTTGAATGAGGAAGAAGGATGAGTAATTTAGGGCAAGGTTCATCAACCTTTTTACAATTGATATTTGGAACTGGATAATTCTTTGTTGTTGAAGCCCCTGCACATTTCAGGAGATTTAGCAGCATCTCTGGCCTTTAGCCCCAAAATGCCAGTAGCAACTCTTTAGTTGTGATAACCAAAAATAACATCCTCAGGTCAAAATCAGCCTGGGTTGAGGACAAGAACAGAATTTTTTCCCCTTAATACAAGAGAAAAATTACCAGAATAGAAGGTTTGAGGTCAAAGCACAAGACTACAAAAGATGAAAACATATTGAAAAGTGAGAAGCCATATGTAGCCAGCAACCTAATAAGTGAAAAGTATGAAATGTAACTGACACACACCAGAAGCTAAAAAAAAAAAAAAAATGTTTTGAAAGGAAAGGCACTATTTCCAATTCCAAGGTCTACTTTCCCTCTGCCAGTCATCCCCATCTAAGAATGATAAGGGCCCAAGTTAGCCTATTAAGGTATAATTGACAAATAAAACATATATATGTAGGGTACATAATGTAATGATGTAATGATGTAATGTAAGCATACATGTACACTGTGAAAACACCACACTATTTTTAAGAGTGGAAACTGTCACAAAATATAAAGATTCCAAATACTATGTAACCATTTATAGAGCGAAATGAGGCTTATCATGCCATCTCCCTCATTCTCTACCAAGGACAGCAAATACATAAAAGCACCACTTCTCCATGGTGTGGCCATGACAGGTGTCACTAGTTGATGGCAGGGCTCTCCTCTTGAGCTTAGATGCCTCAGATCCCCCCTCAACACTGTCTTCAAAACAGAATCTATCACTAATCAGAGTGGACAAGTGAGAAAAAATCAATTTTTCATACCTGTTACAGAGGCTGTATTTCCCTTAACAGATTAAGACTAACATAACCATTTTGGCAATCACATAAAACTATTAACTCATGGTGAGTTTATATTTTTATAAGATACATAAGCATTCTTCCATCTATGTTGCCGTGAAGTAGTACTGGTCATTATGGAATTTTATCTTACTAGAGAAGCTGTATTTACTTGTATTTAAGCCTCTGAGACATTTGAATCAGGTTCCTATGCCAAAGATTTCAGTTTCATTTCCAGCCTCAAGTAATCTATGAATTTGATTAGAAATATTTTTATCTCTTAATCAAATAAATTAATAAAAAACTTCAATTTAACAGATTCTTGTTGCTCCAGAATCTCACAGCTTTATAGCTATCCACCTTCAGGTACCATTGGCTCAAAATGTAATCAACAAACATCTGCCTAGAGGAACTCTTAACAGTTCTTCAAATGATACTAACTCTCCAAGTATACCTGCCAGCCTATTATTTGATACCATAAATCCTTGTCAAAAGCTTCACTGATGTTCAGATATGTCATGTCTGCTACATTTCCCTAATCTACTCTCAACAACAGAAGAAAGGTTGATATAACATGACTCATTTTTAATGAGTGTTTTTTAATGAATCCAGTTCTTTACTACTTCTTAGAGCTCTCAAGCTCTAAGTTTATGCAAGGTTTTTATAATCCAAAGAGAAATCATGGTATAAAATCATGTCAAAAAGGGATCTACCAGCTCCCTGAAATCTAAATAAAACCTCTCCGAAATTCCATCCTAAACCTTGCAGAGGAAAAAGACTTCCCCCTGCCCTCTTTGAATTTCTGGGGCAGCTAATATTATTGGAGTTCCCTCTGGTTTCTAGCTTTATGCTTCAATATCAGTTAATGGACTACCCAACCATCCTGTAGAGTCTAACATACACTAGAAGTTAATGATGTCATGATCCCTGCCCCATTAAAATGACCTTTGACCTGTCTAACACCAGGGAAGTTTTTTGGGTCATACCACCCAACAGTATACTCCTATCCTACTGTTACAAAATCTCTTAGAATTATCTTTCCCCTCCAATATTCCCCCACCTTCCTCTTCCTCTCCTCTCTTCCTTCACAGAAGCAGAATTTTTTCTCTAATAAATTATAACTACTCGCTTTAGCTCTTGCCCTCAACATATCCATTATCATCTATAAAAGCATTTTTCTAAAATGTAAGAAGATAAAAATACATATACTTACCTAGAAGAGGATAATGTGAATAAAACAAACAGGATGTAAAAATAAGACAAATAAATATAAATAAACTAATAAATAAATATAAGTGTAAACATAAATAAATAAACAAACAAACACACAGACTGGATGTCAGTAAAAAGCAATGCAAGTCCAATGACATATGGCAACTGACACTCTGCTTCAGTGTTGGGAAGCTGACAAGAACTGATTGGGACCACAGCAAACCGAAAAGGACATGTCCGGTCTAAGGGGGACAGCTGTAATACTTAGCTACAAAGAGTGTCTGACATGTGGGTACACTGATCTGGCCTTTTGAGGAATCTGGAATCTAAAGTTTGTGTAAAATCTCTAAAATTTAAAATACTAGTTTATTTTAATATATATCATTCATGTCATTACATCTTCAGGCTGTCTGGGGGTAACCAGTGGGCAATCACTGCTCTAAATAAAAATATGTCCTCCGAGTTAATTCTGGTGCCAGCTGTTAAGCAAATAAAATTTTCACAGACACCCACATTATCTACATTTTAAATGCCAGAGAAAGCAGTTCATAGAGAGGTAGCTAGTAATATGTGGATTTCAAAGGTAACACAAGGAGGCAATATGAGAATGACTATAGAATTCCCAATTCATTTAATTCAGCTTATTTTATATGAAAGTAACTTTACGCTTTCTGTGAAGGGACAATCAATTATTAGCATTTGTTATCACAAAGATGCATTAGCCTTGACATGAAGCAATGAGGCAAACTGACCACTCCCTGACGTTTTTCATTATTCTTTTTCTCCATGTTAAATGTTACTGCCATGCACCTGTCACTGATTTTTTTTTGCCCCTGTCAGAACTGCTACTTAAAAAGTGAACAGCGTTTAACTATCATGTCATGACTCGATAGCCTAATATGCAATTACCTGTTCTCTATCACAAAGAAGTACAGCTTTTCAAACATAGAGAGAAGACTAACAGGTGCTGTACAGTACATTGTAAAAGATCTCTTCTTCGCTCCTTCCACTGTTCTGTGCTTTTCCACATTTCCCTTGCCTTTTGGTACTTGATGTATACCTAGTATCTTCTCCCCTGTTTAGTTATCACACACTTTATGGCATAAAAGGAGTTAGAACTCATTTCATGATAGTTCTCTGAAGGCTACTTTGATCTTCCTAAAAGAAAGCACTATGTGATCTTAATAAATGGGAACATTATGTAACTGGAGTGAACATTTTCTAAAATTTCTGTATAATTTATAACAGGCTCCAATCACAGGTCAAGCCAAAGCCACACAGAACAACTCTTGGTATCCCTCTATTTAAAAAAAAAAATCACACTAAAGATAAATTTGTACAACCATTATTACTTTTTACCTGAAAGTGAAAAATGGAAGCTTCATACATATATCTGAGTCTACAGGAGTAAAAAATGAACTTTGTATCCTAAAATTCCTTCAAGACACACTATTTTAATCCTTTCTTCCTCCCTAAAATATCTTTTGCATTTTTAAGTACACTGATTATTTTTGTAGCTAATAATAATTACACTCATCATAATGAAAAAAGTCTTAGGCAGTAAATGAAAGAGAAAATTAACTACTGAGCTTCTGAAAAGGAAGTTGATTGTTTCTACCTAGAGATTAAGGAAAGATTTATTAGTATTAACAATGCTTAACACAGCTGTGTACATTTTCATGCCTACCTGCACTGTACCAAGAGGAAAAGGCAAACCAAAGGGAAATCTAGTAAGACTAAATTTCATTCAAGTGTCTTTTATATTTGTTAACATCTTACCAGATTTTCACAGAAATTTCTGTGGATGTGATAATACTGAATACATTACAGAAAAACATTTTTCTCTTAGCTGAGTGATAGGGAAATTAAAGACCTAAAAATCAGGTTTGGTGATTCTAGGTCTACCTAGCTCTTGGCCTTTAGAAATCCTATTTTCTGAGCCCCTTGGTCAATCTCCCTTTGTCAGGTAAGTGTCCTCATTGAATACCTGGGGATCCCATTGAGTGTTTGGATCCTTATTATGTATGGTACCTGAGAAGAGAATGAATCCGGATTGCTGTCGCATACTACAAAACGGAGCCCTAGTGGTCCTAGAGGTTAATGTGGCAGAGCAAAACCCATAGCTATTTATGCAGAAATTATTAGTGCTCTAGTGTATTGGTCTGTCAGTATGGTCTGTCAGTCTGGTTCTAGCCTCCATCTATCTGTTCAGAATGCACATCCAACTCCATCAAGGCCATCCCAAGCAGTTACAGAGAGCTGGTCAGTATTGCAGTAACTCTTACCCCTAAGCGTAGTAGTTGTAGAGATGTGATTAAAAATAGTTCTTCTTCCTTATCCAAGGACTGAACCCCTGTTCATGTGTTAAGACCCTTCTTTACTACCAAATTTCCCAGACACAGACAAATTTCCTGAGGCTTTAACTGCTTCCCCTGCCAAGTTCCACTAACCTGCCAAGAAAGCCACCTGTCTGGCTGGCTGTCCCTGGACTTCCTTGGTGATGACAATTGACCTATCTGCACTTCTCATCAAGAGGCCCTTGATGGCTCTGATTCCCAAGCTGGCTTATCTCACAACAAATAAGAGAGTCTAGACACTACCATTTAAGAAAAGTCTAGCATTAAATTTCTAAGATGAAGCTTAAAAGGCATGATGATTTAGAAGTCTTGCCTCTCAGACAAGCTTAAATTTGTATTTGGCTGACTTAGCAACAACCAAAGAAGAGTCAGCTCTTAGTCCATAATTGATTTTTAAATGTATACACCTTGTTCATAATCTTGTTATAAAGCAGCAAGGCTTTCCTTATAAGGTAGTATGACTAGCATTTTGAGAAATGTTTATATCTGTTTTGGATAAAAGACTGTCCATTAGGGTAGCTGTTCTGTCTTTTCTTTTTTTTTTTTGACAGTCTATAAATGTTCCCACAAAATCAAAAATGCATGGATGCATTCCATGAATGCAATTAACAAATTGCAGAAGGTTTTGAACACACACAGACACAGACACACACAGAGACATATACACACACACAGCCTTCCTGAAAATGTCAGTATCGGGTCAGAGAAGAAAATATCCTGTCTTGTCCTATACTGCCACCAGATGGATAATATAAATAAGAAAGTCTACAGCAATTTTGAGTTTCTTCTGATTAGCCTGCTTCAAAATTTGGATGAACTTGTGTCCTAGTGTGCCTAAAGACAAGCCAGGTTACATTCTTGTCACAGCATAATCAATAATAGGACCACCTGTTATTCTCAAAAGATTTCTAGTTCAGATGATAATTCATAAATTGGAAAAACAGAGGCTTATTCTAAAAGACACTACATCCAATTCTTGTCAACTTAATTTCCCTTGTTCATTATACTCCAGGCACACAGGCCTTTATATTCTTCAAGGATGCCAAGCTTTTCCCCCTGCTGTTACCTCTTTTGGAACTCTTTCTCTTTTCTTCCAGAATGAAATAAGGCTGCTTCTGCTTGTCATCTAGGTCTCAGCTCAAACATGTGACTTTTCCTCTCTACACTCCAACTCGGCTGCTAATATCTACCTGCCTTGAATGCAGCAAGACTAATCTCATTAGTCCTTTCAGCCCTGTTCAAGGCTGTCACTTTAAGAAGCCCCAGATTCTGGGGGCACCTGGGTGGCTCATTCTGTTAAGTGTCTGACTCTTGATTTCAGCTTAGGTCACGATCTCAGGGTCATGAGATGGAGCCCCATGTTGGTTTCCGTGCTGGGCAAGAAGATTGCTAAAGAGTCTCTCTCTCCCTTTCTCCCAAATTCTCTCTGGACAACCAATAAAAAAAACAAAACAAAACAAAACAAAACAAAACAAAACAAAAAAACCGAAAACAAAAACAAAAACTAAAAAACCCAGATTCCATGGGCACCTGGCTGGCTCAGTCAATTAAGCATCTTCCTTCAGCTCTGGTCATGATCCCAGGGTTCTGGGGTGGAGTCCCACATCTGGCTCCTGGCTCAGCAGGAAGCCTGCTTCCCCTCCCCCCATTGTTTACACTCTCTCACTCTCTCTCTCAAATAAATAAAGTCTTAAAAACAAACAGACTCCAGAGTACCCATCATCTCTCACACTCTAAACCTCATAAGGCAGTTAGGGCTACCTTTTTATTTATTTATTTATTTATTCATTTATTTGACAGAGAGAGAGATCACAAGTAAACAGAGAGGCAGGCAGAGAGAGAAGGGGAAGCCGGCTCCCTGCCGAGCAGAGACCCCGATGTGGGGCTCGATCCCAGGACCCCAAGATCATGACCTGAGCCAAAGGCAGAGAATTAACCCACTGAGCCACCCAGGCGCCCCTAGGGCTACCTTTATACCAGGAGTCCAGATGGGCCTGAAATGTTCCTATTTATACCCGTTGTCCTAGTATATGCATCAATGAGGTCCCTTAGACTTTAAAAAATGCCCTTTTGAAGGGCACATGGGTGGCTCAGTCAGTTAAGCATCCAGTTGGTTTCTGCTCAGGCCATAATCTTGGGGTCATGAGATTGAGCCCCAGGTGGGTCTCTGCACTGGGTATGGAACCTACTTAAGAATCTCTCCTTCTCTCTCTCTATACCCCCACTCACATGAATGCATTCTCTTTCTCAAAAAACAAAAAGTCCTTTTGAACGATAAATTCTATATTCATTCTGCTTCTTCTCTATCTTTCTCATATCCTTACCTACTCAACCCCAAATCTTCCATTATACCCTTTGGGATACAAAGATCCTCTATATTCATTCTCAATCTACTCTCTCAATATTCTCTTTATTTTCTTTCTGAAAGTGAAATCTAGTCTTTCTCAAGGACTGTGCTTTCCTATAGCTCTCTAACAGAATGATCCTTCCCACACCCTGGCATACAGTTTTGTGGGTTTTTTTTTAAGATTTTATTTATTTATTTGACAGACAGAGATCACAAGTAGGCAGAGCAGCAGGCAGAGAGAGAGGAGGAAGCAGGCTCCCCGCCGAGCAGAGAGCCGATGCAGGGCTCGATCCCAGGACCCTGAGATCATGACCTGAGCCAAAGGCAGCAGCTCAACCCACTGAGCCACCCCCAGGCATCCCCTGGCATACAGTTTTTATACAAGTGGGTTTGAAGGCAACATATTTGTCTTAGTCCTCATTCCTGTTTTCAGAACACTTTTGATCCCTCTAACCCAAGAATACAAGAACTTTGAATCACATACCATCAGGTGATAACTCAAAGTTGCTATCATTTACCTCCCTGTATCTGTCCAATTTCTCAAAAACTAAAAATCTTAGCTAACACCCCGGTCTGAGCCATTCATCTGTTGCTAGAAGTACTTTGACAGTTTATTGCCAAAAGAGTTCAGTGAGAGTGTTACATGTTACCTCAGGAGAATATTTTATGAGCTATTGTCTTTTGCCTGAGTTATTAATAGCTTCCAAACTTGTCTCCCTATTTTTTACCTCTGTTCACATAGACTTTATCCTCAACACTACAGCTGGAATACTCCTTATAAAAAAGAATTTAGAACTTTTCCTTTGAAGTAAACCATGCTACAGTTCTCATTTCCCTAAGAGAAAAGCCAGTTCTTTTTTTTTTTTTTTGAAAAGCCAGTTCTTAAAATGGTTTATAAAGAAAGCCCTTTGCCTTTTAGTTTAGCCATCATTCACTTCATCCAGCCACTGACCTCCTTAATGTCACTAGGACAGACCTCAAACAATCTTCCCAAGTGGCTTTTTCCCCAGACTGGAACATACTTCCCAAACTGTCTCATAGCCACTCCATCATAAGTTTGAAGAATTAGCCCAAGTCCACTTTTCAGTATGCTCCCCTTGATTGCCCATTAAAAACTGTAAACTACAAATCCAATGCAATCTCCATCAAAATACCAATGGCATTTTTCACAGAACTAGAAAAACAATCCTAAAATTGTATGAAACCACAAAAGATCTCAAATAGCCAAAGCAATGTTGAAAAAGAAGAACAAAGTTGGAGGTATTATGCTCCCTGATTTCAAACTATGTTACACAGCTACAATATGGTACTGGCATGGAAACAGACACATAGATCAATGGAATAGAATGGAGAGCCCAGAAATAGGCCCATGCATATATGGTCAATTAATCTGTGACAAAGCAGGCAAGAATATACTGTGAGGAAAAGATACTCCCTTCAATAAATGGTGTTGGGAAACCGGACAGCCACGTGCAAAAGAATGAAACTGGACCACTACCATACACCATGTATAAAAACAAATTTGAAAATAAAGACTTGAATTTAAAACCTGGAATCATAAAGCTCCTAGAAGAATACACAGGCAGTAAACTCACTGACGTCAGTCTTACCACTGTTTTTTGGAACAGTTTCCTCAGGCAAGAGCAACAAAAGCTAAAGCAAACAAATAAGAGGACATCAAACTAAAAAGCTTTTGCTCAGTGAAGAAAACAACAAAAAGAAAAGGCAAGCTACCAAACTGAAGATGTTTGCAAGTCATACATCTGATGAGGGGTTAATATCCAAAATATAATAGCTTAACTCAATATCTAAAAAACAAACAACCCAATTAAAAAATGGGTAAAGGACTTAAATAGACGTTTATCCAAGGAAGATGTACAGATGGTTAGTAGGCATATGCAAAGATGTTCAACATCACTCATCAACAGAGAAATGCCAATCAAAACCACAGTGAGATATTGCCTCACACTTATCAGATTGGTTATTATCAAAAACACAAAAAATAATGCTTGGTGAGGATGTGGAAGACAGGGAGCCCTTGTACACTCTTGGTGGGAATGCATTAGCCACAGTGGAAAACAGTATGTAGGTTCCTCAAAAAATTAAAAAGAGAGCTACCCTACAATCCAGCAATTTCACTTCTGAATATTTATCTAAGGAAAATGAAAACACTAATTAAAGGAGATATGCACCTCTATGTTCAATGTACTTTTTTTTACAATAGCCAATATATGGAAACAAGCTAAGTGTCCATTGATAGATGAATGGAAAAAGAACACATGGGATATATATAGATAGATAAGTAGATATCTATCTATATATATATCTCAGCCTAGAGGGTATTATGCTAAGTGAAAGAAGTCAGAGAAGGACAAGTACCATATGATTTCACTGATATGTGGAATCTAAAAACAAAAAACAACAAAACAGAAACACAGTCATAGATAAAAGAAATAAACTGCCGATTATGAGGTTGTGGAGGTAGGAAGAAATAGGTGAAGGTAATTAAGAGGTACAGACTTCTAGTTACAAAAGAAATAAGTCATGGGGGTATAATAAATGGCATAGGGAATACAGTCAATAATATTTTAATAATTTTATGAAATGAGGTGGTAACTAGTCTTATGGAGATCATTTTGTAATGCATAAATATATTGAAACTCTATGATTTACACCTGCAACTAAAAGAATATTGCATGTGAATTATACTTCAATAAAAAAACTGCAGCCACTACAAATACCTTCTACTTACCATTAACCTACTTTTCTCTTTTGCCACAGTACTTTTGAAAATCATTTCTAATATTTATTTATCTTGATAGAATGTAAACCCCATAAAGAGAAAGATTTTCATCTATCTTGCCACAGATGATCCCAAGTACCTAGAATAGAGCCCAGGACATGGTAGGCATGAAATAACTATTTTTAACTAGATTAATATAACAGTACTTAAGTTAACTTCTAGTTATTCATCCTAATGGGACTATAAATACTATCACAATTCATAGATTTGTTAAAGAACTTTTTGAATATCATAATCAATTCTACCAATCAGAGATAAAAATGTAGGAGCATGGAGTTCAAATTCTGGGGTCCTCAGCTATGCTGAGTTAGCTAGCACTGTGTTTTTAAGTTTTGTATTTGAATGTCATTAAATAATCTATTTTTGATTTAACACAAGTCTCCAGCAACCCATCTTGTCTTATACTCAAATTACATCACTGATTTTTTTTAACCTATTGGACCTATATATATGATTTACATTCCTAATAGAGTGATCAGAGAAGACAGTTTCCTAAAGCACTATTAGTGTTCTACTTGCTGTTTAAAAAGCATGCCGAAGGCTACTGAAGGAAAGGTCATTTTTTTTAATCCCATATATAGATATGGGACAGATAATTCTATAAATAAGGGGGAAAATCATCAAAATACCTTTAGTTGCAGGCTTCTGAGCCTGCAAACCTCATTGAGGATAAAGTCCCTATCTTACTCACCTCTTAGGACTTTACAGAGACTAAAAATATGGTACAGAGTTAGGTGTGGACTGAATGAGAACTATGCTGTTTTATTCACTATTGTATATCCAGTACCTAAAACTGGCCTTGCATAGGGGACATACTCCACTTGTTAATAAAGGAACGAATATTTATTATATGAACAATTTACAAGTTGAGTGTACTCTGAAGAGAACTAAATATTCATTTTACTCTCCCAAAATTGTTCTTCTATCATCCTTTCTCAGTTCCTACAAATATTCTATGATACTTTATTGCAAGAGGAGTTCAGTGAGAATGTTACCTGTTACCTGGAAAGACTATTTTACAAGCTACGGTTTCCTTTTTTTTTTTTTAAGTTTTTTATTTATTTATTTTAGACAGATAGGAGAGAGAGGGGAAGAATGAGAGAGAGAGAACACATGTGAGCAAGTGGGGTGGAGTGGCAGGCAGAGGGAGAGACCCTTCAAGCAGAATACCCACTTAGTGCGGAGCCCAACTTGTGGCTCGATCTCATGACCCTGAGATCATTACCTAAATGGAAACCAAGAATCAAACACTTAACTGACTGAGCCACCCAGGCACCCCATAAGCTATAGTTTCTTATTAACACAAAAGTAAGGATTAATTTATCCAATTAGTGCACTGTCTCAGTTAATATAGATAAAAGGGCTCTAATAGAACAGGACACTGAGCAGACATGCCTGATGAAGATTCTATGGAGAGATAAGTTAGAGAGGACCGTTCTGAGGGGAGTTCTGTTATAGGGGAGAGGGGATGAGTTAGGTATGATACTGGGAGTCAGTATGGAGTGGCAGAGTAGGCAAAGTCAAGAACAGAAATGGAAGTATTTATCATTTTTGTCCTCATTGCTTTTGTTCCTTGCATATTCTGAAATAGATTTGCCTAAATTCAACTGACAACTTTGTTTTTGTGATCATTTGTTCTCAAGAATCAGGGGACCATGGAAGACTACTCTAGCCCTCGCATCTAATACATGGAGAATCTAATAATTGCTTTAAGTGTAGCTAAATAAATCATTTAAATGTATAGTTTGTTTGGCACATGTCAGATAATCACTTTCATTAAATAATGCATTGAAAAGAGTTGCAATGAGTACTGATATGTTTTCTATGGAGCATTTAGCATGGTGCTGGGCACATAGCAGGTTCTCATTACATAGTAGTTATTTATAGTATTATAAATATATGTTTTCTATTTAAAAATCTTCTTATACTGAATTTTCCATCAGGCTTCTGAATGAATCCCCACAATTTTGTATGTCTAAAGAAGGAGATGAAACATTATCTTTTCTTCTGTATGTTTTTCAATTTCACTTTTGTTTTATTATAGGATTCAGAGGAAATTAAACTGTTACAATCATGATAAAGCATATGAGACTCAGAGAAGAAAAAAACAAGATGCATCTTATCCCCATTCCTCTAAAAACACACCAAAGATCAGTCATTAGGGAGAGAGGCAAGGAGGAACTCCTACCTTTAAAATACTTCAGAAAGTGCCATAAATTCCTCAATACTCCACAGTATGACTACTCCAGAGAAATATACTTCTGAAATGTGCTAAGCAAAAATAATTAAGTATCATTTTTTATTAATTAATTCTAAGTCATAGTCTGTAGAATTTTCACTTTCTTTTTTCAATCAGATAAATATGTTCTAGAAGACTGGACTTTAGTGTCATACAAAATTCCATAGAAACTCATACAAGATAGCTAATTTTATTACCCAAATAACTTTTTAACCAAACTGATCACTACTTCTCATTTTATAGGGATAAAACTCAAGTGTAATGAATGATAATTGTTGGTCATTTCATTTTAATTATATCTACATGACAAACTATTAAGTTGGTTATTGGGTTTATGAATAATTTGATAGGTTTATAAATCAAAATTCTTTTTTATTATTTTTATTAACATGTAATGTATTATTTGCCCCAGGGGTACAAGTCTATGAATCATCAGGCTTACACATTTCACAGCACTCACCATAGCACATACCCTCCCTGATGTCCATAACCCAACCACCCTAGCCCTAGCCCCCAACCCCCAGCAACCCTCACTTTGTTTTGTGAGATTAAGAGTCTCTTATGGTTTGTCTCCCTCCTGATCCCATCTTGTTTCATTAAGAAATATACTATTTGAAAGACTTATTATATTTAAATATATATTCCTCTTTTTGTTCTGCTGATAATTTCACTGTAAAATTTTTGTGGGTGGGCTGAGAATAAAGAAGAATTACTAAGTATTCTGTTTACCTCAGGAGATAACTTCACTGATTTCATTAGCTTTTATTAGACATCCATCCCAACATTTTACTACAATGATGAATCTAGAATTATTCAACAATCAACATTAAAAAAAATCACTGTTATTTAAGTTTCCTAATAAGACAGTCCCTTACTTTGGCAGAGAGGGGGAGGGATAAATTATATTTATGTAGTGCTTGATTATGGCAAATCTAAAGACAGAAAGAGACAAAATTTAGAATTAAAACAATTTTCTTGGTTTTGGTGATTCATTTCAGTGTTTAACCCATCTTTGCTTAAATTTTAGCTTGTTTATTTGTGTATCCCTTGCTAATGTACTGATTAAAGGCAACCATGCTCCTGGATAGAAAGAGTTAAGATTAACACCAAGAAGAGGAGGGAGAAGATGAGAGAAAGCAGATTAAAAGGTGGAGAAAATGAGTGGATACTAATTAACTCTTCTCTCAAGTTCCCCTCTTCTTGTCCTTCACCCACAATCACTGGCAAGCACTCAGTCATAACTATCTCTGGATCTTACTTGGCAGAATTCTGCTTAGAGAAACACTTGGAATTTCCAAAATTAAAAAAAAGAAATGTGTGTGTGAGGGGATATGGAATGTTACAGAGAACAAATTTTCTTCAAGTTCTTTTCACAGTTGTGAATGTTCTAGAACACACGAAGAGGGTTTCATCGCAGATATTTTTTGAACATCTAACTAGTTTTTGGAGAAGAGATACAAGAGACCAATTAGCAAGTTCTTGCAAGAGTGGATCATCAATGAGAAGAATCTAAACTAGAGAAATACCATTAAAAAGGGAGGGAAGGAGTGTGTGTAGGTGGCTTATGTCATGATCCTGGGATCCTGGGATGGGGATCCAGCCCCATGTCAGCCTCCCTGCTCAGGAGGAAGTCTGCTTCTCCCTCCCCCCTCTGCCTCTAGGCCTATTTGTGTTCTCCCTTATTCCCTCTTTCTCTCAAATAAATAAAATCTTTTAAAAATGGGGGGAAGGGAAAGAAGAAAATAAGGGGATTTCTAGAGTAGAATGGAAATTATGGAATCACAAGTGACTATTGGGAAATGATTAGATCCTTGCAATAGCAGGGAAGGGGAAATGCAGCATGATGCCAGAACAGAAACCTAGGTTGTCAGTGTTATCATTAACTAAGAGAGGGAATACTTAAGAAGGAGCAGGTTGGAGAGAGAAATAACCCCTTGGGTTTGGGACATATTTATTTATAGTCTGACATCCAGGTAAGGTGTTCTAATATGGAAATGGAAACACCAGCCTGTAGCCTAAGAAAGAGATTGGGGCTGTGGTCATCATTCATCAGGGCCTGAGTGACATTTGTTTGGAATCTAAGATAGGCATTTTCACCTGGACTGCAGACCCAAAAAAGAGTAAAAAGAAGAGCTCTCTAAAAATAAACTTGTGTTAATTAGAAAGGCAGTATATTTCTTTAATAAACCACCACCAAAGTACAAATGAAATTTACTTCAAAAGAATTATCATTATATATGAAATTCCAATTATACTTGAATCATATCTTACAATAAAATGGTTCTACACCTAAGAGTATGAAATTAAAGTAGGTATTGATTGTAGAAAAGTGTGTCAACTTTTCTGCAACAAAAAAGAGATAGTATCTATATTGTTCAGGTCCATCCATTATTATTATTATGACTTTACATGTAAAATAAGTCATTTACTCTTGGAAATCTTTTCTTAGAGACTATTAAATCTATAGATTCTATTTTTTTAATGTTGTGAAATCTTAATTTTTCTCCTTACAAATTTCTTTCAAACTTTATGCTTAAAAAGATTTTCACCAATTTTAGACCAGAGAAAATCCTAGAATTTCTTAATTAGTTCATAAGGTTTTTCTCTTACATTTACCTCATCAATCCATCTGAAGTGGACTTTTTTAAACCTATAAAGATTTAATACCTGATCCAAGCCTCTTCTCCCTATACTCTCCTACCCAAATAATTTACCAGCACCATTTATCAAATACCCCTTCACTTTCCAATTTGGCAATACCCCCCCAAAAAAAGGAACATGAATTTTTTCTTAAATACAACACACAAAAGATGTTAAAGTCTTCCACTATACATGACCCATGTAAGCCAATAGAATATTATGGAAAACAGAAAGAAAAATGGGAAAACAGGCTACAATAGAACATATGAAAGGAAAAAATAAATGCAGAGGGAAAATAAGTCTTTCTTCAGAAATAAATGGAAAACATCCCAATTTATGGATTGGAAAAACTATTATTATTAAAATATCCATATTATCCACATGATCTACAGATTCAATGCTATTCCCATCAAAATTCCAGGGGTATACTTTACAGAAATAGCAAAACAATCTTAAAATTCATTTGGGATTACAAAAGACCTTGCATGGCCAAAGCAATATTGAGAAAGAAGAATCAAGTTAGAAGTATCACACTTTCTGGTTTCAAAATATATTACAAAGCTATAATCAAAATAGTACAGTGCTGGCATAAAAACAGACATATAGACCAATGGAACTGAACAGGGAGCCCAGAAATAAACTCACATATACTCAGCAAACTCATCTTTGTCTAGGGTGCCAAAAATACACAATGGAGAAAATAGAGTTTTTTCAATAAATGGTGTTAGAAAAGTAGATATTCACACCAAACTCAAAAGTCAATTCAAATAGATTAAATATTTAAATATAAGACCTGAAACCATAAAGGCCTAGAAGAAAAGCTTTTCAATTCTGGGCTTGGCAATGATTTCTTGGATATGGCCTCAAAAAGCATAAGCAAAAATATAAAAATGAGATTATGTCAAACTAGAAAGCTCCTACAAAACAATTAACAAAATTAAGACAACCTAGAGAATGGGAGAAAATATTTACAAACCATGTATCTGATAAAGGGGTAATACACAAAATATAGAAGGAATACTTACGACTCTATAGCAAAAATTAATAACCCAATAAAAAATGAGAAAGGAACTGAAAAGATGTTTCTGCAAAGACAATGCCAGATATATGAGGTGTTCAACATCACTAATCATCAGGGAGATGCAAGTGAAAACCACAGTGTTACCTTAGGCCGACTAGGATAGCTATTGAAAAAAATAAGGGTAAATGTTGGATAAGATAGGGAGAAATTTGAACTCTTGTTCATTATCAGTGGGAATGTAAATTGGTGCAAACACTATGGAAAACAGTGTAAAGCTTCCTAAAAAACTAAAATGGAACCACCACATGATCTAGCAAACCCACTTCTGAGTATTTATCCAAAAGAACTAAAATCAGAATCTTAAGAGAGATAATAGCACTCCCATGTTCACCGAAGCACCATTCACAAGAGTGAAGATACGGAAACAATCTACATGTCCATTGACAAATGGATGGAAAAAGAAAAGTGGTATGTACAACAGAATATATTCAGCCATAAAAAGGAAATTCTGCCATTTATGACACACCTAGAGGACATTATGTTAAGTGAGATAAGTCAGACACAGGAAGACGTATACCATTTATATATGGAAACTGAAAGAGTAAAACTCATAGCAGAGAATGGAATGAGGGTTGCCAGGTACTGAGGGTAGGGCAAATGGGGAGGTAACAGAAGTGGGTATAGAGTTTTGTTTATATGGAATGAAGTCTTAGAGATCTACTGTAGAGCATGGTGTCTATAGTTAATAACAATATGTTATATACCTAAAAATTTGCTAAAAGGGTTAGTCTTAAGTGTTAAGACAAAAAAATTGTAATAATAATAAATAAGAAGGTTGGAGGAAATTTTGCAGGCGTTAGATAGGTTTTTGGTATAGACCGTGGTGATGGTTTCACCAGTATATACTTATTTCCAAACTCAAAGTTTTATATTTATACATACCTTTTTTACATAAAAAAAAAATCATTAAAATTCAGTCTTTCAGAGAACCTGAATGTCTCAGTCAGTTAAGTGTCTAACTCGATTTTGGCTCAGGTCATGACCTCAGCATTGTGAGATCGAGCCCCGCATCAGGCTCCTTGCTCAGTGCAGTCTGCCTGAGGTTCTCTCCCTCTCCCTCTGCCCCTACCCTCACTTATGCTTTTGCTCTTGCTCTCTCTTTCTCAAATAAATAAACAAAATATTTTAAAAAATTAAAATAAATAAAATTGAGTCTTTCTTTTAATCTAAGAAATACAAATTTAAGCAAATATCCATTTTGAAGACTATCAGAATGGCAGACAATTTTAAAAAATAAGTGACTATTCCTGTGAAATATGTGAAAACATACAAAAATCCTGACAGAAACATAAATTTGTACATTAGGGTAATTTGGCAATATGTATCAAGAATATTTCTTATTTTTAATCTAGCTATGAAATTTCTAGAAATTAACAGGAACAAATCGGATATATGCACAAACATTAATATACATAGAGATTTAGGATAGCATTGTTTAAATTAGCAAAAAAGTTGAAACTACTTAAATATTCAGCAACAGGTTTTTCTTTTTTTAAGATTTTATTTATTTGACAGAGAGAGACAGCGAGAGAGGGAACACAAGCAGGAGAAGGGGGAGAGGGAGAAGCAGGCTTCCTGCCAAGCAGAGAGCCCCATGCGGGGCTCAATCCCAGAATGCTGGGATCATGACCCAAGCTGAAGGCAGACACCCAGCCACTGAGCCACCCAGGTGCCCCATCAACAGGTATTTTTGCGTAGGCTCTGTGTTTAGATAAAATTTGTTGAACATTTTACATATATTAAAATAGTTCTAGGGACGCCTGGGTGGCTCAGTTGGTTAAGCGGCTGCCTTCGGCTCAGGTCATGATCCCAGCGTCCTGGGATGGAGTCCCACATCGGGCTCCTTGCTCAGCAGGGAGCCGGCTTCTCCCTCTGCCTCTGCCTCCCACTCTGTCTGCCTGTGCTCGCTCCTGCGCTCTCTGACAAATAAATAAATAAATAAATTTTTTTAAAAAAATAGTTCTAAGGAATATTTATTAATAGGAGAAAATATTATAGATATTAGAAAGACCTGAATGCACTTATGCATATTCTAAGTATTTTCAGTTTTAAGTAACATATATGCTTAGGACAAAAAAAAATTTCAGATTGTAAATGTATGTTCCAAAATGTTAGCCATGTCTAACTCTGGATGGTAGCATCATTTGATCCTCATTTAAATTGTTCTACTTTTCTGCCTGATGTCAGTGTTCTATAATATCTATATTTTTATACTCAGAAAAATATGAATTTTAAATGAGCATCACCTAAAGACAAAATGGCTTGTATAACACAGTAAAGGTATATAACTGGAATTACTAACTGAATATGCCTACAAAGTTTCACCTCAAATTTTAGTTTGGAAAAGGAACTAATTAAGAATGCTGTAAGATATAGCAATTACTGAATACAGGTTGGGAGTGTTAAAGGGTGATTTAGTTTTAAAGAATGGAATAAATGTATATAAATATATAAAACTCCAAAATAACAACAGGATATGAATTAAGGATATTATAATACTTCTACCTGCTACTGGAACATATAATTCAAGTAAGCAATACTCGTTTTAAGGTTAGTTCATTTTCCTAAAATGAAAGCTTTTAAAGCAAATATCCTGAATTGCTTTATGCATATATTTTACTATACAAGAGTTAGAGATTAGCATAAAAATAACTGCAGAAAATCTCAAGGAACCTCCTAGCTAATTTTTCATCTAAGACATTTTATATGCTTTTTTCCTCATGAAGTACTTCTCTCTGCTCCCTTAAGCCCGTTGCCCCTAGCTTGAGTAGCAAACTCACACTTCTGGCCTTGCTTTAATTATCATTCTCTTCTGTTAGCCTACATTTATCCTCTAGGATAAGAATTCTTGCTACAGGTTGTCATAATAGCTAAGAATCCCCATTCCTTCCCCCAAATTGATTATATACACTACGTGTGTGTGTGTGTGTGTGCACACGCGCGCACACGCGCACTCGCGCTTTCCTGGACAAATATATACTCAGTAACTATTTGTGGAATAGATTATAGATTAATAAATGAATAAAACCATAACTGTGGTTTAGAGGTTACCAACATAACATATATGCTCTCTTCTATCATAGTAAACTACTAATAACTCCATTTCATACATGAGTAAATAAAAAGGTAGAGAGATTAAATTCTCACACAAAGCTATATGAATAGGGTTTATGACAAAAATGCTTATATACCACTTTGATATTAAATTTAGTATGGTTTAATAATTAAATTATGCTGCCACATTCATTCATTCAAAAGTACTGGCCTTTATGTAATGTATTTTTCTTTCACCTGTGATAAATACTGTAACATTTAACTAAAATGCTAATACCTTGAACACACTTGAGAATTCACTTCTCCTCTGCCCTGGCATGGCTGTGGGCACATTCTTCTTCCTAACATCCTTTATTGAGATAGAGGCTTCCCTTTTTATTCCTGCTCAAAGCCTGAATCTCTGGGCCACTGGGCCTCCTTATCACCATCACAGCACAGCCACTGAAGCCAAGGATGCATCCCTGGTGCTAAAAATAACTTGATTTGATTGTTCAAGCCAGGCCTTGAGGCCCTAAAGCTCACCTCTCACTTTTATCCTAAATAAAAGCAGATAGATGTGTATAATACAAAGTACAGTGAAAGCCTGAATATGCTCTAGCTCTTCTATAACCCCAAACCTGAGGGACTGACTATAAGGAAAGGCTTCTTTAACAAGTTGTCAGTTACAACTGTCTAGATTTTTTTTTTTTTTTTTTTTTTTTTTTGCTTGCTAGGGAGGACAAACCATCTCTTGGTTTCATGGGAATTTATCAGTGTTTTTTCTTGGCAATGGACTGTGAAAATGAAATAAACTTCTTAGTGTTTTTACCGTTGATCTGATTTGTATCAGTTAATCAGATTCAAAAACCAATTAACAGCCCTACTGTGATGAAAGGAGGGAGTTGTGTTCTAAAGAGAAACTCTTATAAGCAGTCCCTGAACAAAGATGTCTGGCTGTATAACGTAGTAAAATAGAAATAAGGAAAAAAATTAATAGATCAACTTGATTTTTGCTTAATGAGTCACATGATATTATGTTTAGCATTGTTTTCTTTTTTTAACCATGATTATCCCACCCTGGAGAAAGAAGAGTTAACCTGAAATCATTTTTCACATGCCAATCTGCCACAAATGTGAAGTTGTATAGCAAATGTTACTGAAAATGTGGAAAAACATGTACTGCTTATTTAATATGATCTATGACAGTGTTTTTATAGGGGAAATTTAGCAATATCTAAAATAATTGAGACTATGGGTACCCTATTTATAATCTTCCTTTTTCAATTTTGCATATACATTCTTGAAAAACACTGGCATCTAAATTTAATGAGTCATGTTCAAGGATGCTCATTGTGACTTCACTCGTAACAGTAAAAATTGGAAATAAACTAAATGACAATAAACAAGAGAATACCATATTATGAAATACAGTACAATAGAAGAGAAAAAGAATGAGGTAGATCTTTATATTCAATCACAAAGAGATCTTTTAAGATTTATCACTGAGTGTGAGGGGGCAAGTAAATTGCAAAACTGTGTTTTTACATCAAAAACAATACTCTGTTTTCTACAGTTTGGTATATTTTGCAACTCAAATATGAGAAAGAAAAAGACACTAAAAGGATATGCATGAGAAGTTACTTCTCTAGTTACTTTTGGAGAAGGAGAAAGAGGCCCAAGACTGCAGTCATGATAAAGGGGACTTAGATTTATCTGGCATGTTTTAATTATTAATGAAGGCAATGCAATTAATTTGTTGCTTATATAATTAATGTAACAGTTATTCTAAATATAATTTGATTTTGAATGCATCTCTTTGAATAAATGGCTCAGAGGAAATTTTGAGTTGGTCATGAATAATGGCCCAGTTCAATTTTTTCTAATTTTTTTTTGCTTAAACAGTATCAAGCAGTTGACCTATTAATAGAACTCTGCTTCTCTGAGTAGACCTTGGAAGAAAACAAGAAAAGACATAACTATCTAGAGTGCTAACCCTAGCAGTGAAGTAGGTAGGGGTCAACAGATTCTTCTGTGGAGCAACAAAGGGTTGGGCGGAGAAAGATGCAAACAGAAGTCAGTCAGTGGGCAAAGGGGCCACTGTGACCTCTAACCATACACACCCCAAAGGAAAATACCTGCTGCAGAGTTTCCCGAATGAGGAAACTGAGGGGCTAGGCAACACCAAACTTCCTATTTCACCTTCTTTTCCTTTATCTCTCACTATCCTGGAGAAATGGTCTCTTTTCCTATAGGACTATTGTTAATGTTGATGAATGTGAAGAACTCATGAAGGCAAGTTGGGAGAAGCTGGGTCTTGGTCCTCTTACTAACATAAAGAAGTAATCTAGTTTGGGAGGGGAGAGGAGTTGGGGGTTGGGTGAGCCTGGTGGTGGGTACTAAGGAGGGCACATATTGCATGGAGCATTGGGTGTGGTGTACAAACAATGAATTTTGGAACACTGAAAAAAAATAAAATTAAAAAAAAAAGAATAAAGGGCACCTGGGTGGCTCAGTTGGTTAAGCGACTGCCTTCGGCTCAGGTCATGAGCCTGGAGTCCCGGGATCGAGTCCTGCATCGGGCTCCCAGCTCCATGGGAAGTCTGCTTCTCCCTCTGACCCTCTCCCCTCTCATGCTCTCTCTCACTCTCTCTCTCTCAAATAAAATCTTAAAAAAAAGAATAAAAAAAGAAGTAATCCAGGACAAGAATAATTATTAAAATCTACATTTTTAAATTATCTTTTTATTTTTTACTTTTAGATTAGAATCAACTCATTACATTAAGCCTTTTTCCATATTGGAAGTAGCATGATGCAATGGATATATTTGGGAGATCAACAATGTAAGACCAAATCATTGCATAATATTTACTGGGAAGCCTATCACTGTCAGGTCACTAAACTATTTTTTACTCTATTTCAAAAAAAGTGGTGAGGAGCATTATCCCCTAACATGATGATCTCACATGGTCCTTGTGAGAATGAAACACAAGAGCCTTAAAATTTTTAAATCAGGGACACCTGGGTGGCTCAGTTGGTTAAGCGGCTCAGGTCATGATCCCAGCGTCCTGGGATCAAGTCCTGCATCAGGCTCCTTGCTTGGCAGGGAACCTGCTTCTCCCTCTGCCTCTGCCTGCCACTCTGCCTGTGCTCACTCTCTCTGATAAATAAATAAATAAATAAAATCTTTTAAAAAAATTAAATGTACTGTACATCTCATAGGTTGAGTCCAGCTCTGTTTTAGAAATATAAAAATTGGGGAAGGAAAGACTAATGAAAAATAGAGAGGAGATACTGTGAACACAATTTTTTTTTACTTAGACTACTTTATTTTTATTTTTAAAATTTAAAATAAAAAAATTAACATATAATGTATTATTTGTTTCAGGGCTACAGGTCTGTGATTCATCAGTCTTACACAATAGCCAGCCACAACACATGCCCTCCCCAATGTCCATCCCCCAGCTATTCCATAACCCCATCCTCCTTCCCTCCAGCAACCCTCAGTTTGTTTCCCATGATTAAGAGTTTCTTGTGGTTTGTCTCCTTCTCTGGTTTCGTCTTGTTTCATTTTTTCCTCTTGTTTCTTAAATTCTGCATATCAATGAGATCATATGATAATTGTCTTTCTCTGATTGAGTTATTTCACTTAGCATAATACCCTCTAGATCCATCCATGTTGTTGCAAATGGCAAGATTTCATTTTTTCGTAATGCATAATATTTCTGTGTGTGTGTGTGTGTGTGTGTGTGTGTGTGTGTGTGTTTGTGTGAGTATCACATCTTTATCCACTCATCTGTGGATAGACATCTGGGCTCTTTCCATAGTTTGGCTCTTGTGGACATTGCTGCTATAAAATTGGAGTGCAGGTGCCCCTTTGGATCACCACATTTGTATGTTTGGGGTAAATACCCAGTAGTACAATTGCTGGGTCATAGGGTAGCTCTATTTCCAACTTTTTGAGGAACTTCCATACTGTCTTCCAGAGTGGCTGCACCAGCTTGCATTCCCCCCACACAGAGTAGGAGGGTTCCCCTTTCCCTGCATCCTCGCCAATATCTGTTGTTTCCTGACTTGTTCATTTTAGCCATTCTGACTGGTGTGAGGTGGTATCTCATTGTGGTTTTGATTTGTGAATACAATTTTTTTAAGAGTAGGAGGATAGATAGTCAATAAAATATACTTTTAAGTTCATAAAATAAAAATAAAGAGGTCAAACATACTCATTCTACTTAAACAGAATTTTATATAGTGACCACTCATTGTCTTTACTTTTTTTGAGCAAGCACCTCAGAATTCAAATATGGTAGAATAAAAACATGCTAATGAGTATGCAGAAATGAGTGTTGAGTGTGTACAGGGAGACACCTGTTGAAGTAATAATAGATCCGAAATTCCTATGCTTATTCCAAATGCTTCAGAAGGAAAGCAATGAAATATATCAGGAAAAATAAACCTAGGGTAGGTTTTCTCAACTAGAAAACTAATTTTAGATGAAATTTTCTAAAAGCTTTCAAGTTCTAGAAGATACAAAGCTGCAATTTGAAACTTAAGAGGAACTGACACAAGATCACCACTGGGAGCAAAGGCCCCGTTTGATTGTGATCTCAGAGAGAGAACTTTACTCTGTCCAAAGAAAAGAAGAAAGGGTGATGGCGTCTTGACTGCAAGCACTGATGCATAATTTTTTTAGCTTGACCTGATATGGATGCTACTTTCAGTTCACTGAATCCCAAAACACGAATTGTCACTCACTATATAACTAGCTTTGATGACCAGAAAATATTTTATCTTTTATTTTCTGTAGAAATGAAAAGAGAAAAAAATTGCCTCAACCCCAAAATAATTATTATTTTTGATAACCATAATACTAGCAAAATTTACACTGTTTTTATATTCCAGGCACTATACAAAGCACTTTATATTTAATCCTCATTAACAATCCTATAAACTATGTACTTTTTTATACACAGATACATAATGCAAATGTATATATACACAAATATACATATATATTTGCAAAACATACACATATTACTGATACACATAGTTTTATATTTGGTTTACATCTTAAAAATAATCTTTTCATCACTTAATTACCAGAAATGATTTTTTTGCAAATAAAAACATATACTTAGGACATATAACAAAATTCAATGCCACATTCATAGTATAAAAATGGCATGGGTTCTTCATTTTTTCAGTTTTCTTGATAAGCATATACTGTACAGATTCATTGTTCACATTATCTTTTTGCTAACATGAAAGTAATACACTGAGTTCAGGTAATAACTAGGAGTGAGGTTTAAAAAAACATTAGAAATTAGCAGTTGGTCAAATATCTGAAGTTTTACAAAAATTATAAATATCTTAAAAAAAACCTATAAATATCTCTTTGCTAGCTTTTGGTCTCTAAACACTTATGCCTTCCTTCAAAGATTTTTCTCCACCTGAATGAAGTGATTGCAAAATCTCTGACTTGATGCGTTTACTGCTAGTGTCTACAAGGCATCACTCTCTTTGCTAGGCACTGGTGAGTTAATGAACATTGTGAACACAAAGTTTGCAGAATGGAGAGGAGACAAGTGTGGACAGAATGTTAAGATAATGGTAATACAAAGTGCCATTGAACCACAGAGCAATGATCCTGAATCCAGCCTAGTGGTGTTTAGGTGTCTCCCTCCTCTCCGCCTCCCTCTCCTTCTCCCCCCCTCCTCGCTGCTTCCCCTCACTCCTCTCTCTCCCCTCTCTGCCTTCTCTCTCTCTCTCTCTCATGCACAGGCACAAAAAATCAATGTCTCATTCTGAAAATAAGTAATTGGGTAAGAAGGAAAAAAGTAAAAGAGAATGTGTCTGGAGAGTATAAACTGGGCAAAATTTTTTCTGATTCTAGGGAGAGAAACAATTTTGCTCACACACAGGTGCAGCATTTACTGTGCAAAAGGTGAAGAAGCAAATAAAGTAATATAAGGTGGTTCAGAAATGATAGAATCTGGGAAATCCAGGAATCACTGTGACAGAAGCCGTTAAGATCCATGTAATCCTGATGATGCCTTAAAAATTCAGCTTTTAATAATTAAACGTTATTTTAAAATTCTTGAGGTGCCTGGTTCCCTCAGTCAGAAGAATATGGGAATCCTGATTTCAGGGTCATGAGTTAAAGCCCCACATTGGGTATAGAGATTACTTAAATAAAATTTTAAAAAATTCTGAATAAAGTATTTCTTACATATGGAAATTCTACTGAAACATTAAGATAATGGGTAAATTACAAGGGTATCTGGGTGGCTCAGTCAGTTAACTGCCCAGGTCATGATCCCAGGGTCCTGGGACTGAGCCCTGCATCAGCCCTGCTCAGCGGGGAGCCTGTTTCTCCCCCTGCCTGCCACTCCTCCTGCTTGTGCACTCTCTCTCTCTCCCTCTTTCTCTCTCTGGCATATAAATACATAAAATCCTTTTAAAAAAATGTAGAAAAGGTGGGTGGTGTGTGTCAGGATTTGTCTAGTCTCAATTATCTATGCTAATAAGTTTAAACATAGAACCAAATGAAATTTCTCCCATCTCACATCCTGAGTTTCCTACAATTTAGATTCTTGAACCTCAAACAGCTATCACTTTTTAAATTCGTATTAAAGTTGAATGTATGAAACAGCAAAAAAAAAAAAAGATTTAAGTTGGGAAGATGCATATAAATAAATATAAAACAAAAGTCTAGGCAATATACTGATAAGCAAAGCAATTTGAAGGGAATGGCCAGTTCAAACTATCTATTTTGCAACATCTAAAAACTTCAACTTTCTGAATCTGGTCATATATGTAAATTTGGCGTAGTATACTTCTCAGTAGAATACATGTTAATAAAGGGAGTAGATTAGGACATAAAATGAAAAGCCTGATTGCATTTTTAAATATTTCAATTTCAGTTTTCAGAGCAAACCCAGCCATTTTTAACCTAGCTCTGATATCTAGTCTTACTCACTTGAAATACAGATAAAGTCTGAATCATAAATTAACATATAAATGACTTTGTGTTGATTTAGAAAAACTAAGTTGACCCTCAGGTCCTTTAACCATCAGTGAAGCCTAATGAAATAAAGAGCATTATAAGTTATGGGGAAAGTGTCACGAAGTTTTCACTGATTCATTCAATAAGTATTCATAGGGCATATTCCTAGAGAATATAAATTCCCTACGCCCAATGTCCCTACCAGGTACTTAAAGGTGTATGACAGTCACAATTATAAAATGCTAAATAGCAATTGTATTAGTCAGGGCTCTCCAAAGAAACAGAACCAAGAGGATAGATATAAGTGGATATTAAGAGTTATTTGTTATTGTTATTGTTGCTGTTTTTAAGAAATGGACTTATAATTGTAGGAGACATTCGAGTCCGAAATTTGCAGGGGAGGCAGCAGGCTAGAACTAACTCAGATAGGATTTCTGTATTGCAGTCTTAGAGGCCGAATTCATTCTTTTCTGGGAAAACTTGTTTTTGCTCTTAAGACCTTCAACTGATTGGATGAGGCCCACCCACATTATCGAGAGTATTTTCCATTATTTTAAAGTTTAGTAATTATACGTTAATCACATCCAAAAAGTTCACAGCAAGATCTAGACTAGTATTAGTTAGACCAAACAATTGGGCACTGTAGTCTGGCTAAGTTGACCATAAAATTTAACCATTACAGCAGCTTATGATAATAGACAAAGTTATTATTTCAGACATAGCATTGATACTGAAGCTCTCCAATGAATTTTAATCATATACAAATCCATATGAGCCATTATGAAAATGAGGATATTAGATCAATTGCTAATTCCTCCTGAATACGGGCCAATCTTAACCCACTTCTAAGGGCAAGGTTAAATAGAAAAACCAGATATAGCTTCCCCCAGACCCCAGCTCATACTCCTGGAAAGATTGCCTGGGAACATATCCATCATGATGGAAAGAACCCCAGACTGCATCCAGAGACCATATATAAGTGTTCTAGACAAAAGCTTCTGCTGAACTCCCAGCTACCAGCCAGAATTATGACAGAAGCAGCCTCTGCGAAGACTCAAGTCAATATCCAGCAGCAACCATATGAGAAATCCTGAGTAAAAACCAACTAGCTAAAGCCCAGTTAACCCCAAAGCAGTGAGAAATAATAAATTATTGCTGCTGTTTTATACCACTATGTTTGGTAAGACTTATAATGAATCAAAAAATAACTGACATGTTTTACTGGCAATTGAACAGATAATTAATATTTTGAATATTAAAATATTTAATATTTTAAATATTAGAAGGTAATTAATATTTTGAATTTACTGAATGTTCACTGTGTGCTGGAAACTGTTTTAAATACTTCATAAATGTACAAAAATGCATTCGATTACCACAATGACCCAACAGAGAGAGTTGCTGTTTTACCCAGTTTTATAGATGAGAAAGCAGAGGCACTGAGAGATCAACTTGTCCAAAGTCACACAAGGATTTGTGGAGCCAGGATTTGAACTCATCTGGCTCCAAAGTTCATACTTTCTCTAACATATATTTTCCAGCGAAAGAAAGAAAATGACAAAGGGGTTTTATTTCATACATAGAAGAACAAGGCAATGGAAGCACTGGTTATCATTAAAAGAAAAATAGAAAAGTTTTACAACTGTGTAAATGGTATATAATCCTGTATTGTTCCCACGTGGTATCAAAACGTTTTGGGTTGTGTTGTTGTTGCTGTTCTTGTTGTTTCTGTTTGTTTGTTTGTTTTGAGGCACAAGAAGAAAATGAAAAGAAAGAAAAAATTTCCTCTCCTACTGAGACCTGGGAATCCTTAACAGTTGCCATAGTCTTAAAGAACCCTAGAATAGCTTAATGTAAAATAAACTGGACTAGTTTGACTTGCAAAGGCTTAGATGATTTTAATAATGCCATGATCTTCATGGCCCCTATTAAGCTGGGATCTACTCCAGGATAGACGTTCACAGCAAGGCAAGCACATAAAAAAGGAAACCAACCAACCAGCCAACATTTCCTCATCCTGCCAAATGAACTTTATCCTTCACTCATCAATGTTTGTCCAAGAGGTCTTCTTTCAGCTTGCCTACGTGATATCCCAGAAACTTGTGACATCATCTTCTCATTTTGGCTTTTGTGTTCCTTAAACCTTTCTAGCATCATCAAGTCAAATTCTTATATTATATAGAATCTATATAACAACTAGGGTTAAAATATTCTAAGTTAAAAGGCACTGTAGATTATCACCAGTTGATTCTACTTAAAAAGTCCTGCAGGATGACAAAAGAAGACTGTGACAAGTAATGCATCTTGTATCACTGTGAGAGAGAATTATTTACTAGAGAACCACTAAGCAGAAGACTCTGCCATTTAAGCACGGAGTCCAAACTAGCTTCATTATTTCTATTGAAATCTTTCTCATGGCATTAAGATAAATGATAAAAGTGAACATCACAGTTTTAAAAGTAGACACCTTTAGCTTTCAGTAATGAAATTAATAGTAATTAATAGAAAATAGTACTTAATAAATTAATAAAAAAGTAATTAATAGTAATAGCAATTAATAGAAAATAGTAATTTCACTATGAGAATTATCTAATAAATTTAATAATTTGTATATTATTTAATAAATTTATTTTTGTTCATTTAATATTTATTATTTTGAATTATTATATTATGTTGATTATTATAATTATATATGAATATAATAATGCATAATTAATATTATATTATATGATTAGATATTTAATTTTGACTATTATTGGTTAATTATTAATATTTATTAATATTTGATGATGGTGTATTATTTAATAGATTGGTAAATTTAATGATTTAATAAATTTAATAAATTAATAAAATAATAATTAACAGTAATAGTAATTAATAGAAAATAGTAATTTCACTATGAGAGAGAATTATTTACTAGAGAACCACTGAGCAGAAGATTGCCATTTAAGCACCGAGTTCAAACTAGCTTCATTATTTCTATTGAAACCTCTCTCATGGCATTATGATAAATGATAAAAGTGAACAGCACAGGGGCACCTGGGTGGCTCAGTGGGTTAAAGCCTCTGCCTTCAGCTCAGGTCATGATCTCAGAATCCTGGGATCGAGCCCCGCATCGGGCTCTCTGCTCAGCAGGGAGCCTGCTTCTCCCTCTCTCTCTCTGCCTGACTCTCTGCCTACTTGTGATCTCTGTCTGTCAAATAAATAAATAAAATCTTTAAAAAAAAAAGTGAACATCACAGTTTTAAAAGTAGACACCCTTATCTTTCAGTAATGGAAGGAAGGTACAGAAAATAAATGTGAGAAAAAGAAGGGCTGTCTTTGACATCAGGTGCTGGCCTGGGACGATTAGCTGGACTCTGGTGTTGCTAAGAGGCTACCTGATACTCACAAACATATCTCAGTGTTTTTTCCAATGAACATAAATAATTTTACAGAACATCAACTTTAGACAAAGCCACTCAGGGATCCTGATGGATCAAAACAAAAAATAAAACCAACCTCTGCACAGGTCTGAACATAAACATTGTTCAAACTATAAAAACAACTCAACATTCCCCCATTCTAGTTCATATGAGTAACTGCCGCTTCTTTATAAATTGCAGCTTTAGCTTTGCCCTCCTTCTAGATAAGATCTATTAAAATACCAAATCATGGAATTACCCACATTTCCTGATAGCATCCAATTCAAAGCAAATCATCTTTAAATTCTCACCAAAACCACCTTCTACGAGCCCAAATCCTACATTAAGTCTTCCCTAGCACCCTAAGATGTAACTCAGTACCCAATGGCGTGTAGTCTCTTTCCTTACAAAAGAAACAAGCCCTACTTGTTAACTACACATTCATTCCTAGTGATCTTTAGAGGGTGTAGACAAAGGGAAGCATGCAAGAGCCTAAGCTTTATATGGATCAAAAATAGAGGGACGCCTGGGTGGCTCAGTTGGTTAAGCAGCTGCCTTCAGCTCAGGTCATGATCCCAGCGTCCTGGGATGGAGTCCCACATCGGGCTCCTTGCTCGGCAGGGAGCCTGCTTCTCCCTCTGCCTCTGCCTGCCACTCTGTCTGCCTGTGCCCGTTCGCTCTCTCTCCCTCTCTCTCTGTCAAATAAATAGATAAAATCTTTAAAAAAAAAAAAAAGAGTAAGTCTCTGGTAGATCAAAAACAATAACCATGGTAACTATTTTACTAAGTCAACAACTGAATAGATGATTTGTAATATACGATATACAGAATCTTTACAAAATATTTTAAGTGATAAGAATAAAACAGGCTATGTTTTTTAATGGCAAAAATGGGAAATATTTATTTTGGGACTAACTCATGAGAAAGCTGAACACACAAATACAAGGACAAACCAAGTTATCACTTCAGCATAAAGGTTGACAGATTCTTTGATAATTTCATGACAAAACTATTCTGTGTATAATTCGTTCTCAATATACTCATTTGGAAATTGTATTTTTCTTAAATGAAGAAATCCAGTTTGGGAATTTTGATACTGCAGAAATCTATCTAAATATTCCTTCCCAGTTATCCTTTATCACTAAAAGTATCCATATTTTGAGTATGTAGTTTACTTCCAAAATAACTACTGTGTGTAGAATGCATATTTGGTACTAAATCCATGACATTAATACAGGAGGAAAAACTGAGCTTTATCCATTTTTATAATACTTGAACTATCACTGTATATTATATAGGCTATCCTGGTTGGGATAGGAGGTTGAAAACTGATGTGCATGTGTGTGTCTGAGTGCATGCCTTCATAAGACCCTGAGTTTGAGGAAGTGTTTTCTTTTTTGAATTCACCCAGCTGCCATGAGTCCTCAGGTGCTACCCCAGAGAAATGTGGAGGCACTCCATGAGAAGCTATAGCCTGTGGACAGTGTGAAGATCCTGCAAATGTACTCAGAATTTAAAAAAAAAGAAAGAAAGAAAGAAAGAAAAAAGAACCTCAATTAGGGCAATTTTAAAGATGATCCATCACACAGTTTGAAAATACAAAGGTAGCAAGGGAAAAGGCCTAGTTATGTTACTGTTGATTGGCCCCTGGTCGTAAGGACCAGATGGAGAAGCACAAAGAAACCAAAAAGAGATATTCAGCAGAAGTGGCCTTCACCTAAAGGGAAACACTTACTCATGAGAGTGTCTGGGTGAAAGATGAGCTTGTGGAAAACACTGACTAAATTTCAGTCTGTCTTCTCCCCACATGATTTCATAAAAGTGCTTTGTATATTAGAACTGTCCATAATAATTTAGGTTTAACCAATCCTCTAAAAAGCAGTGATAGTGAGAAACCGATAAAAATAACGAATGTAGAAAAATTCCCAGGATATTCTTACTCAGAAGAACTCAATCAGAAGCTAAATCTTACAAATTTGTGAACACGAATGAATCTTTTAGCTAGGGTCCAACGCTAAACACACTATGGAAATTTGTAAGGAAAGAACAAATTTGAGTCGGAAGAATGTAGGCAACTTTTAAAACACAGAGTATGTTCAATGACCACCAGAAAGTTCCTGTTGAAGACAGTCCATGAACATGCAGTGCAATCTTGCTGAGCCCAAACCTGCCCAAAACATAAGAACTATTTCTGAAGAGAAATTCTGTGCATGTGATCAGTACGGAAAACCCTTGGCTGCTCTTTCCAGATCTTCCTCATTTGCATTCTCAACACTATGTCAGCTTCTGCCAACCCATGCTCCTTCTCCTTTCTCTTCACCTTTCCCTCAGCTTTACCTTTAAACATTAACATATATCTGTAGATTCAAGATCACTTCTCTTTCCCATTCAAATGCCCTATTTTTGCTGGTGAGTCTTCCATTTGTTTTTCCTACCCTATCCCATTTCTACTCTTTGGTGGAAGGGGAGGAGCATATCTGTACCTATTCTATTTTTTTTAAGTTTATCAACTTTTTATTTTATCAAGAAAGGGCATTATAAAAACTATCATAACTATTATTTTATAAAAAGAAAATTATAAAATCAAAAAGTAGAAAGGGCATAATCTCAGAATAAAGAAGTTTCTTCCCAAGTTAGGACAGTTAGAAAAGTTATGAAACAATACCCACCATCATCAGACTTATATTTCCTATTCTGCCAAAGAATAAAAAAATCTTCATCTGGGTGAAGTTATCTATCAAGTGTCTTTTGGATTCTAGGATTCTATTCATGTTCTATGTCATTCTGTTTGATATATTTTATATATCTTTATTCTATATAGTAGTTCACATTTAATTTATAATGGCCTATCTCCTACAGATGATTACAGAAAATAATTTTCACAAATCTCAAGCTGGTTCTGCCTTATCTTACTTTTAATTGAAATTCTTGTAGAGATAGTTGTAGATTCAAATGCAGTTCTAACGCAATTCACATGTAGTTATTAAAAGGTGAGCCTGGTGGTGGGTATTATGGAGGGCACATATTGCATGGAGCACTGGGTGTGGTACCTAGACAATGAATTCTGGAACACTGAAAAGAAATTTTTAAAAAAATAAAAGTAATAGAGAAGCCCCATAGTTACCTTCTTTATCCATTATAAATACAATATTTTACAGAGTACAACAAGGATGTTGAATAGATACAATTCACTCATCTTATTCTAATCTCCCTAGTTTTACCTATATTCATCTGTGCATGTGTATGTGCTTGTGCGGACAGTGTATTTAGTTCCATAAAATATTGCCACAATTATAGGTTTGTGCATCCACCACACAGTCAAGATGCCAAACAGTCCCATCACTGTAAGACTCCCTTGTGTTGCCCTTGATAACCATGTCTACCTCCCCCCATGCTTAGCCCATATCCCTACTCTTAGCAATTTTGTTTCATTTCAAAAATGTGATATAAATGGGACAATGTGATTTTTAACCTTTGTTATTGGTTTATTTCACCTAGAATACTCCCTAGGTAGTCACCCAAGTTGCTGTGTGTATCAATGCTTTATTCCACTCTGTCATTGAGTCGTTAGTATTCCATGGTATGTATATGTCATGAATTGTTGACCATTCATCTTTTAAAGAATAACTAGGTTGATTCAAAATTCTATTAAAAATGAAGCTGCTTTGAATATTTGTATAAAAAAAACAGAAGCATAAACCAAGCCTTTAATGGATTTTTTTCATCCTAAGAAAGGTAGAGGACCATTACTCACATGTACTGGGCTTATCCAGCTGAATACACTGTTTTCATTCTAAGCACTATTCAAAGTGGTTTTAAAGCATATATAAAAATCCTAGGAAGTAAATATTGTTATATACCCGTGGTAGGGGTGAGAAAAATGAGGCAAAGGGTGGTAAAGTAAATTGTTCAAGGTCACATAATTTCTAAGTATCCAAGCTGCAATTTGAACCCAAGCAGGCATTCCATAGATCATTATTGTAGTCATACTGCAATACAAAAAACCAGAAAAGCACAAGAAACAATTGAAAAGTAAATTATTTTTTAGCTATTTACAACTATTTCCAGGCTCTAATGAATTTGATCATCAGTATATCATTTGACCTCACTAGACCTAAACATATTTATGGATAAAATGTGGTGAATCTATTTCATTTTGCAGATGCTCTCTTTCAGAGCTCATGTTTTAGCTATTACCATGGTTCAAGGACTACATGCCTAAGTGGGAGACTTTTGATTTCCAGAACTGGCAAATCTCTATAATTTCAGGGCACTCAGATTTATATTTGAATACAAAGCAGCAGAGCACCAAATAGTCCCCATTTTATATTTACTTTAAAACAGATTATGTTAGAATGCTCTTACCTGTGACAAATACATTTTCCCCAAGAAACATTAAGTTCTTACTTTAAGGCAAGAATTTTACAAATATTTATGCCAACATGTCCTGAAATACCATCTCCAAAATTTTAAGAGCTTTTAGATTTATCACAAAAAAAGGAATCAGAATAAAACCTTCTCTTCTCCACTATACTGATATTGAGTTTTAAAACCAATAATGACAAATAAGCATATTTTTCATATCTGCTCTTGTATACACATTACCCCTTCACTGACTATAAAGGACTAATTTCAAGTGTCCTTTTTTTCCCTCAGAAATTGAGGCTTAAGGTTTTCAAAAATTCAAAGTTATTTCAATTGTATTCTTAAACTAGAATTAATGTACAAATGAGGCATAAATTGATATTTCTGTACAACATAGTGGCAGGCATTGTTATCTATGTCAAATAAAATGTGTACTATAACCCTGGGGCAAAATATTACACTTTAAAATTTAATGGACAAGTAAAATTATATTCTAAAAGAGCACCAGTAAGATGTACCATAATCTGTAGTTTATTGATTTATATTTTCATCATTTTTTATATATTAAAAAGGAATTGCCCTGTATCACAGAAAATAAAGCTTGAACTCCATGTCTCCACAGAGAAGTCTGTAGGAGGCACTTCAAAGAAGAAGAATTTTCAAACAAAATTCATATTTACTCTACTCCTGTAGAATTTAATAAATCATTGGTCAGAAGATGAAGTCTCATATAAAAGTATTAAAAGAGAAATGGACATCACTTTTCTAATAGCTAACAATTCGGTAGCACCATGTAGAAGTTACCTTGGTTTCTGGAGTCTTTATATAAAGTTGTTACTAGAACACACACACACATACACAAATCATAGCAATTTTATGCTGTGTGGTTGCAGACACATAAAAAATTGTTTTCCCAAAGGAGACTCTTTTTTATTAAATGCTATGCCCAATTAAGTTCAGTTAATCGTTTTTGGTATAAAATGAGTTGCTGTGGAGTTGTTTTCCCTGAGGGAGTAAGCAGCTCTCTGGCTTTGGATTAGAGAACAGCTGAAAGCAATCAAACATCATCCGAGCTCTACAAGTTTTTTCTTAATATAGGATCATCTTGCCTAGCTACCATGGGCTTTTAGTAGGGCAGAAGTGTTTAAGTTTCAGGATGTGATGTGTTGTTTGTTTGTTTGTTTCTAGTGTATAAATGCAGTACAGGTGCCTACAAGGCAGGTGTCTCACCAGCTTACTGCACTAGTATCCCTCAGAAGCAGAGTGGGTGGGAAGACACATATTTCAGCAAACTTATCTTCAGTGCAATGGGTGCAACAAATTTAAATATATGTTAATAATAAATGTACTTAATTCTCGTTGGTCCCTTTCTGAACACTAGGTTTTGCATCAATTACAACAAATAGTAAGGACGCTACATTGTTTTATGTTTGTCTAAGAAATTAAGACTCCAAAAACTTTTCAATTGTGTGTAGCATTTGAAAGATTCTTAGTCACCTTAACTGCAGCCATCAAAATCATTAATTGTTGAACAAAGACTCAAAGGACTTAAGATGGAAGACAAATTGAACCTTTATTCTTTTTTTTTTTTAAGATTTTCTTTATTTATTGGTCAGAGATCACAATTAGGCAGAGAGGCAGGCAGAGAGAGAGAAGGAAGCAGGCTCCCTGCTGAGCAGAGAGCCCGATGCCATGTGGGGCTTCATCCCAGGACCCTGGGATCATGACCTGAGCCAAAGGCACAGGCTTAACCCACTGAACCACCCAGGCACCCCAATTGCACCTTTATTCTAACGGTGATGAAAGCCTACATAAGATTCCTCCCCATCATTAAATCTCTATCATACTGTGGAATAGACCTCTTCCCACAAGATAACAACATGTTACTATACTATACAGGATTGCAGTATTTTTCCTCATGATCCCTACTATACTATATATAAGTTAGAGTTTATACACTAAAAGCAAAGCATTATTTCTATACAGGATCTTTTTAAGGAATTACAAATTAGTCATCGCTCTTCAAAACATTCTGCTGATTTCTTACTTTATGTTCTAAGAAGCCCAGCAGATCATGAGACCCTAAAGAATAAATTGAAATTCAACTAATGTGTTTTTTCATAAAATTATTAATTTCAAATTAATGGAATAGAATAATGTTTTATTGTCAAAATACAACAAAATGGCATATAGATACAATACCGGAGGTTAAAATTTAATATTGAATTTTAAAGTTATATTGTTACGTAAAAATATTTAGAAAAAAACTTCTCAAGCTGTTTCTACCAGAAACTTCAATATGTCTTAATTCACTTCTTTGTGTAGTGTGACCAGATGGGAATGTAGGGAATTACAGAAGTCAGAATCTAAAAGTAACATGAGATAAATAAATGTAACATGGAGAAGTCAGAAGGAGGAGGGGCTTTGGAGCTAACACAAGACTTGCACACCTTCGTGAGGAGGTAGGTGACACAGTGTCAGAGGCAAACTCTTCGGAGCAATCAGAAATGAAGGCACAGGGCTGGAAGTTATAATCTCAGACACGACTTCACTCAGGTGAAGATACACATCAAAAGTTCTGATGGGTCCATGTTTCCATAGAAATTGTTTGGCAGCTAACTTAAATAGAGACAGAGACTTATAAAGACAAAAATGTTTCTCAGGAAAGTGAAGGATAGAATTTCTGCTGAGGCCAAAGGAGGGTATGGAACCAATAACTGAAAAGCAACAGGGGATGGGGGGGAAAAAAAAAGGCATCACAAAATCCTCTCTCCTCTCTGCTGATCTGCTTTACTCTTCTCCCATCTGAAAATGACTTTTATCTGTTATAGCATTCTTGATAGAGAGCTATCATAACCAATAGCCCCCTGCACAGTTTCACTCATAAAAGTGATGCTGGATTGATCAGAACCACCTGGATTCAGTTTCAAAGTCCTCCTGGAAAATGCTCATTGGCTTAAATTAATTATCTGTGGCTACAGGTAGTAACAAGGATATCTAAACAATGAAAAATACCTGGAAGTCAAACAGACAACCTGTAATTTCTATATCAAGTAGAACTTTACTAAAAGCATGCATCCTAGGACAAAGCTCCAGAATGGTGAAGGAAACTGGTAGGAATTAAGTGGGTCACTTAGTAGGTTTCTAAGTCTGTTCTGCCAAACATTTAAAATATTTGAAAGAGAAGACAAACCTACCAATGACAATTCTTCTGAGTTCTTAAACAATTTTTGCAAATCCAGAAGGAAAAAAAAAATCACCCATTGTCCTATTCCCTAGAAATAGTTCTCTGGGACTGTTATGTTCCCTCAAAGAAAAATGAATTTTTATTTTTGCTATAACATATATTTAAAATTATGTGTAGTTAAATCTACCATTTATCCATCATGATTTTATGTATTGATTTTAAGCTAAAAAGTCATAATTCATCCAGAGATATAAAAATATGTGACAACTTCTTTTTTTATATTTCTTCTGTTGTTGAATTTCTTTAAACTTCACTGCTAGGCGTCTCAGAATGAAATTTATCACCCACCTTAAGCAACTGTATAGTCCAGGAAGTCTAGAAATCTGCATTTTTAGTTTCATCTCACTTTGGTGAATATTCAAATTTATATTTTATTTTGCATTTCTATTATATGTATTTCCTATAAAGCATTTCAATTTTTTTATGAAAATAAAAGGCAGGCTCTGACTAATTTCTTCCCCTCTTTTAAGATAAATTTCATATTGTTTTTATAGGTACCAATAGAGGAAAAAATGATATATTTGATTCAGTTTTTCACATAACAAAAACTTTTGAAAATAATATCAATTTAGACTTTACAATACATATTTTACAATATATATTTTAAGTTTACCTTATTTTTAATGTGTTAGGCAGGAGTAGTAGTCTATTTTTTCAATAGCCTATTTGCCATGGGTCTACAACCAAATGGATGCCAGCTGTAGTTCTTAAACAGAGTCTTGGCAGTGTTCCACTATGCCGACTATTTACCCTTTAGGTGTCATTTTGGGGGTGTTCAGGATGGCCCTGAAGGAAAGGCCATAACTGTTAGGATAATGGGTACTTGAGAGCTTAGGGAGCTAGATGCTTACTAGATTGTACAAAATTATTTCAACATTGGGGATGCCTAGGTGGCTCACTGGGTTAAGCATCTGCCTTTGGCTCAAGTAATGATCCCAGGGTCCTGGGACTGAGTCCCACATCGGACTCCTTGCTCAGGGGAGAGCCTGCTTGCTGCTCCCTCTCCCTCTTCTATTCCCTCTGCTTGTACTCTCTCTCTCTCTCTCTCTCTCTCTGGCATATGAAAAAAAGCAACCGTGTACCAGTATCAGTGCATATTTGCTAAATATTAATCTGATTCTAGGGATATGGGCTTGATAAATACATGATTACTCCAAGAGAATTCCTCCCCACTCTTAGGAAATAAGTATATAATTTGAAGGTACCTGTTTTTGAAGGAGATGATCCCTTCATCTTTAAAAACAAACTTTAAAACATCAAATTTATTACTGGTAAGGCTGGATGGACATGCAGCTAGGAACTGAAGCCAAAAATAACTCCCTAAGAGTTCCAGAGGATTCTGGCCTTCTTCTCAACATACTAAATGCAAAGAGCTGAAGAATCCAAGAGAGGAGGCAGAAGAAAGAAGACAAGTAAGTTTGGCAGACCTAAAAGGTCCTGCATAGTGCTCCATCCCACATTTCCCCCAGGAAGCAGAAATAAGAGGCAAATCAGAGCAAGTGTGAGAGATGGAGAGGGAAAGGGTGAGGGAGAAAACCAGGAAAGGGTGGAGTGGACCCAGGCTCAGACTCTTTTTTCCAAATAACATTAGTCAGATAGTTCACTCCTACTTTTGAGGAAAGCAACATTAGAGTGATACTGATTCCATTTGGAAAGTAAAGTGGATGGTCCCACCCCTCAGAGGGGTTTTATAAACATCAGTATACATAATCATTTGTAGCTTCATGTAACAAAATCTGGAGCTAGCATAAATATAGCTTCCTCAACTTTTTACAAGTACATTAAACTCATTATATTTGCATTGTTAATTCACAAATGTACCTAAGAATTTACAGCAACCACTAAATCAATGTGGAATCACAGATAGTATTTCTGAACGCCACAATATTTGGTCTCATTATTTGCTCTGATTCTCTCAGTTACACAGATAAGCAAACGTCAAAAGCTCTGTGAGCCTCAGCTCTTACCCTTAGGTGATAAAGATGATAATGCCTCCCCTTCAGGAGATAAACTTACATAAACAACACTTTGTATAACTGACTCCTTATCAAATATTTTGCAAAATTCAAACCCAGTATACTTCAACTAAGTTAAACAAAAGACAGTGCCAAAATGTGTCAGTAGCATGAACCTACTTTACAACCCGCTGATCTGTCCAGTTTTGAAAATATTTCCTAAAATTTCTTGGCTTTTTTATTGGAGGATTTTTTTGCATTCTTTAAAATTTAAATATGGAGAGTTAATTAAAATTCTTAAATTATCCTACATTAAATTTGCATAGTTATATTTTTAATGCTCCTGAGTTACAAAATCCATATACATATAAATCATAACCACCCAATTAAGATAACTATTAAAAACAAAATTTAAAAATGAAGGCATTTTTCTTCTGGCCAAAACTGAATAACAGGCCCCTCTTAACTTTACTAAGACAACAGGCTGGATGAAACAGGGAATGTATGAAACAACAGTTCTCAAGATACTATGCTTCAAGTGACCTAAGGCAATAATAACTCCTGAAAAAGGTTTACCTGATGTGGTGAGGAAAAGGGAAGCCAGGCAAAGCTTGGCAGTCTTCCTGAGTTGAGCAGGTATTGCTGGAAGACAAGAAAGGTCATGGTGGCTAGAGAACTACATAAGGACCTGCAGAGATTCATAGAGGCTCCCACCTAGAAACTTCAGCCAGGCTATTACCAGCTCATGCATGTGAAGAAATTACCAAGGGCTGGGAAGAGGCAGTAGAAGGCATCCTCTCTAGTAGTCCAGGGACAGTCCCTGTTCCTGCCAGCTGAGGAAAAACCTCAGAAGCAAACACCACCAAGCAGAGTACTCAGACAAGTTCTCTTACCACTGTGGCAAAGTTTGCCCTTGAGTAATGTTACACATCCTACCTAAGCTTTAAAGCAAGGCTTGACAGGAATTAAATCATTTCCAAGTAAATTAATTGTATCCTAGAACAAAGCTTAAGATTATTTATAGAATACAAAAATAGCCAGTATACAACAGTGTAAAACATTCACTCACTTTTGTTCTATTTTACCTCCAAGAGCTCCACCAGAGTCCCCCAGTGAACAGCTGAGAAAAATCCCCTCATGTTTCTGACAGAGAGAGAAGAAAATGAACCATTTTGAAAGACACCAGAACACTCTTCTTAACAAGGCCTACCCTCAGGGAGAACTAGTTCACAGAGACCAAACAGATGGGTTTTAGTAGAGCCTACTTGACCTGAGGAATAAGAAATGCCCAACTCCAGCCCACTGGAGCCTTCAAGTCCCTCCTAAGTGGGACAAAGAGCTCTGAGACAACTTCAGGTGGCCACATATACATACAATTTGAGTCCCTAAAAGGGGGTTGGGAGGTGACAAAAATTTATTTGAAGAAACTACTGCTAAAAATTTTCCAAGCATGAATTAAACTAAAGACCCATAGTTCCAAGACATTCCACAAACCACAAGTACAAGAGATGTGAAAAAAATAAAAATTATACCAAGACACATTATAATCAAATTGTTTGAAGCCAGTGATAAAAATAAAAATTTAAAAGAAGACAGGGGGGAAAAAAGGGAACAAAATAAGATAAACAACAGATTTCTCACTGGAATACAAATGAGCCAGAAAACAAAGGAGAAACACCTTTAATGAAAAAAAGACTGTCAACTTATAACTCTATTTCACTTAAAACCAAAGGCAAAATAAAGGCTTTTTCAGACATAAGAGCTAAAGGAGTTCATTGCCAGCAAATCTATATTACAAGAAATAGTGGAGAAGTTTTAAGGACCATGATGTAAGATAAAAATCTGGATCAACACAGGAATGAAGAACACTGGAAGTGGACCCTACATGGGTAAATATAAAGACTGAGAGCCCTGTATCTATTTTTAAAATAAAGTTTACAGTTATAAACTCTCCCCATACACACTTAAACCTTAATGTTCATAAGACTTCACCATTTTATGAAGCATTTAAGGAAATAGTAATTCCAGTTGTGCATAAAATCTTCCAGAAAACAGAAGAGGCAACACTATATAATTCACTTTATGAAGGCAGCATTACTATAGTATTAAAACCAAACACAGTGAAGGAAAAGAAAATTACAGTCCAATAACTCTCACAAAACTTGATGCAAAAATTCTTAGCACATTTTATCATACTAAATCCAAAAAAACATAAAAATTATATCATGCTCAAAGATGGGTTATTCTAGGAATGTAAGACTTATTTAATATTCAAAAATCAACCAGTGTAATTCAGCTTATTAACAGAATGAAAAGGAGAAAAACATATGATCATGCCAATAGATGTAAAAAATACACTTAACAAAATGTGACATCTATTCTTAAGAATAAAAACTCTTAGTAAACTACAAATAAAAAGGGTGATTGTCACCCTCATAAAGGGCATCTACGAAAAACCTCAGAAGAAATTTGTAGATTTGACAGGAGTCAACTTCAAGATCTACTATATTGCTACAGTAATCAAGGTAGTGTAGCATTAGCAAAAGAATAGTCAAACAGAATAGAGAGCCCAGAAATCGACCCACATAAATACAGCTAACTGATCTTTGACAAAGGAACAAAGGCAATAAAATCAAGCAAAGATAGTCTTCTTTTTTTTTTTTTTAAGATTTTATTTATTTATTTGACAGAGAGAGACACAGTGAGAGAGGGAATGCAAGCAGGGGGAGCAGGAGAAGGAGAAGCAGTCTTCCTGCTGAGCAGGGAGCCTGACGTGGGGCTCGATCCTAGGACCCTGGCATCATGACCTGAGCCGAAGGCAGACTCTTAACCGACTGAGCCACCCAGGTGCCCCAAAGAGAGTCTTCTTAACAAATGGTCCTGGGACAACTAGACATCCACATTAAAAAAAAAAAAAATCAAATATAGACCTTAAGATCTTCACAAAACTCAACACGGATCATAGACTTAAATGTAAAATACAAAACTATAAAACCCCTAGAAGATACCATAAGAGAAACCTAGATGATCTTAGATCACAACAATGACTTTTTAGATATAACACCAAAAGCATAATTTATGAAAGAAATAATTGGTAAGCTGAACTTCTTTAAAATTAGAAACTTCTGCTCTGCAAAAAGCAATGTCAAGAAAGTGAGAAAAGAAGGCACACACTGGGAAAAAATATTTACAAAAGACATATCTATTAACCAAAATATACAAAGAATTCTTCAAATTCAACAGTAAGAAAACAAACAACTCAATTTAAACATAGGCCAAAAACCTTAACAGACTCTTCAACAAAAAAGATATACAGATGGCAAATAAACATATGAAAAGACGCTCCAGAGCACATGTCATCTGGGAAATGCAAATTAAAAGACAATGAGTTGCCAGTGCACACCTATCAGAATGGCTCAGATCCGGAGCATTGACAACACCAAATGCTGTCAAGGATATGAAACAACAGAACACTCCTTCTCATTCACTGCTGAAAGGAATGCAAAGTGCTCTGGCCACTTTCGAAGACAGTTTGGAGGTTACTTACAAAACTAAAGAAACTCTTACCATACAACCTAGTAATAGTACTCCCTGGTATATACACAAAGAAGATGAAAAGTTATGTCCACCCAAAAACCTCCATAGGGATGTTTACAGAAGCTTTATTTACAATTGCCTGACTCAGAAGCAACCAAGATGTCCTGCAGTAGCTAAATGGATAAATAAATCCAGAACAGTATTTATCACTGAAAAGAAATGAGCATTAAGTCATGAAAAGACATGGAGAAAACTTAAATGCATATTGCTAAGTGAAAGAAGCCAATCTGAAAAGGCTGCACACTGTGTGATACCAACTATACAGCATTTTGAAAAGTCAAAACTATGGAAACATTATTAAAATGATCAGTGGTTGCCGGCATCAGGCTGAGGGAAGGTTGAATAGGCTGAGCACATATATTCAAGGCAGTGAAAATACTCTGTATGATACCATAATGATGGATATATGCTGTTATATATGTATTCAAACATAGAGGAGGTACAACACAAGAGTGAACACTAATGTAAACTATATATACCTTCAGTAGTTATGATGTATCCATGTAGGTTCATCAGTTTTAACAAAAGCAACACTATGGTAGGGAATGCTGACAAAGGGGAGGCTGTGGATGTGTGGGGGTAGGGGTATAAAGGAACTCTGTGTACCTTTTCCTCAGTTTTGCTGTGAATCTAAAACTACTCTAAAAAAATAAAGTCTTTTTTAAAAGATTTATTTATTTTAGAAAGAGAGCGAGCTCAAGCACACAAGTGGAAGGGGCAGGAGGAGAGTGAGAGAGAATCACAGCATGGAGCCCATCAGGGGACTTGATTCCAGGACCTTGAGACCAGGACCTGAGCTGAAACCAAGAGTTGGTCATTCAACCGAGTGTACTGCCCAGGTGCCCCCAAAAGTAAAGTCTTAATAAAAATTAATTCCTGAAAAGAAATTGAAGGACTACACTCTGTGATAAAAAGTGTTATAATAAAGCTACAATAATCAAAGCAGTGTAGTATCATTTCAATATAGACAAAGAGTTCAATGGAAAAGAACAGAGTCCCGGGGCACCTGGGTGGCTCAGTGGGTTAAAGCCTCTGCCTTCAGCTCAGGTCATGATTCCAGGGTCCTGGGATGGAGACTGCGTTGGGCTTTCTGCTCAGCAGGGAGCCTGCTTCCCTTCCTCTCTCTCTGCTTGCCTCTCTGCCTACTTGTGATCTCTCTCTGTCAAATAAATAAATAAAATCTTAAGAAAAAAAAAAGAATAGAGTCCAGAAAGAACTGATTTTTTAAAAAGATGCAAAGCCAATTCTGTGCAGAAAGACAAATGGCATATGTTTATATTTAAAAAGGAAGAATTATTTCAGTCTATAGCTTTCATAGCTTATATCATATACAAAAATTAACTCTCCAGTTGACTTATTTCGCTAAGCATAATACGCTCTAGTTCCATCCATATCAACTGGAGAAAGACAACTACCACATGATCTCCCTGATATGAGGAAGTGGAGATGCAACGGGGGTGGGAGTTAAGGTGGTAGGAAAAGTAAAAAGGAAAGAAGATGGGATCGGGAGGGAGAAAAACCAAAAGGGACTCTTAATGTCATAAAACAAACTGAGGGGGGTGGAGGGAAGAGGGGTTGGGAGAGGGTGGTGGGGTTACATTATATGTTTAAATAAAGCTTAAATAAAGTAAAAAAAAAAAATTAACTCTCAACAAACAGCATATAACTATATTAAAAAAATAAATATTATTTCAATCTACAGCTTACACCATATGTATGGTGTAAGCCATAAATATATATGTATATATATAGATCTATCTATATATATATAAATCTATTTATGTAACTATATATAGATTTATATAGTGATATAGTTATATAAATCTATATCTACATATAGATGTATCTATATATCTATATCTATCTATCTATCTATATATATATAACTTTAATAGAACATAGGCCTAAGAGTAAAAACTAAAACTATAAAAGTTCCATAAGAAAACATAGGAGAAAATGTTTTTGACATTGGATTAGGCAAAGACTTTCCATATAGAAAAAAATAATAAACTGGTCATCATCAGAATGAATAACTTCTAGTCTTTGAAAGGTACTAACAGAATAAAGACCAAAATCTAGAAGAAATTACTTGCAAATCATATATTTGATAAAGGATTTATATCCAGAATATGTAAAGACTCCTCAAACTTTAATAATAAGTAAACAAACAATAAAACTTATTGTCTTGTATAGGTTGTAGACCCCGTTGTAATCTCTTCAGAAATGACTCAGATGCCTGATAGGAACTGTGGGTACATGGTATGAATGAAATTGATAAGGTCACCTCCATCATCCAGAATCATACTGAAAGGCCTTCCTTCAAGTACAGTGTCTGTTCAGTGCACCAGAGGTACTCCTCATCTGTCTTACCCTTCCAGGTGTACACTGAAATGCTAGCCTTGGCAATGGTAGCCACTGCATGATCCTGGATAGACAAGATATTGCAGCTGAACCACTGTCCCTCAGCACCCAGGACGACAAGGGTCTCAGTGAGTACGGCTGTCTCTACTATCATCTGAAGGTAGGTTGCAGGTGCCCGTCAGTGGCTTAAAGGCTGAGTAGATCTCCTACATGGGAATCAGGTCTGACATCTCTCTCCACGATGTCCAGGGCCTTGTGTCCCCCCAGTGAGACAGGTTGATGTCGGCAACTTTGTAGGTCAGTTTGTCTGACATGCTCAAGGTGCTTCCCCATGAAGTGATGGACATGGGTAAAGGGGCCGGCTGAGGACAGGCATGGAGTAGATAGTACTGGGCAGGGAGAGTTTGTCAATTTCTTAAAAATTTGTGTATAAACATGCCATATCAACCAACCATTCCTTGTTAAGCTATTCGGCCAAGAAAATGAGATCATATGTCCACACAAAGACTCATGCACATCAACATAAACATTGTACACAGATATTCATAGAAAGTTTGTTCATAATCATAATCAAAGGCTGGAAACAACACACGTGGCCATCCACAGATGAATGGATGATCAATTGTATTATATCCATATGCTGGAATACTACACAGCAATAAAACCAAATGGACTATCAATACATGCAATAAATAATTATGTTGAATGAAAGAAACAGTGCAAGAAAGTATGCCTAGAACTGAATAAAGTTCTTGGAAGTATAAACTAGAATTTAGTGACAGAAATATCACTAGGTGTCAGAGGCAGAGATAAGCAAGAGGGAGGGACCACAAAGGGACAAGAGAAGACCTCATCAGATAGAAAATATGTTCATTATCTTGATTGTGGTGATGGAGTCACAGTATACACACTTATCAACACTTAACAGATTTGTATACTTTATGGTTTATTGTATTTCAATTATTTCCCAATAAAGCTGTAAAAGGAAGAAAAAGGTGTAGCTTATAACAGGATAAGTTATTATGGTAATAAACCAGATTTTTTTTACTTAGAAAGATTATTTAACTTGAAATTTTAAGTATTTTTATTCCAAATGAGACTAAAGACTCCCTGAAGCAAGTGTTATGTCATAGTCCTTTTACACATGTAGTACTGAGAACCATGCATAGCACACAGTAGTCAGTTAATAAATATAAGTAAGTTCAACATGTTTACCATTTCATTTACAGAAGAACAGTGTGGAAAGAAGCATATTTAAAACTGACTAGCTGGTGATGGTTTAAACATCATCTTCAAGCAATCTCATTTCTAGGTCCTTAGAATAAATAAACAACATCTGTCTCTCTGTGCATTGTTGGTTTAAAGAACTTTGAGTTTAAGGAGAGTGATGTTCACTAACATGCAAATTGGTTTTCCATTTTGCAGGAAAAAGAAAGCGATTAAAAATTAAGAATTAACTTATTAGAGTCAAGCCCTTTAAATATTTTAAATTAAATCACAAGCAATTTTTTATTCTAGTCCCCCTCCTCATGAAGTAGATAAAAATGTCAAAGTTTTTTCTTTCCACTTACAATATAGCAGCTATAGCAAAAGACCCAAGAATTTTTTTTTTTTTTTTAATTTGACAGAGAGAGACACAGCGAGAGAAGGAACACAAGCAGGGGGAGTGAGAGAGGGAGAAGCAGGCTTCCCACTGAGCAGGGAGCCCTATGTGGGGCTCAATCCCAGGACCCTGGGATCAGGACCTGAGCCAATCATGATCTGAGACACCCAGACACCCCCAAGACAATGCTTTAATCCTTCCTACTTAACCTCAAGCAATATTTTAACCCTCCCTACTAAAAACATCTATTTGTTCTGCCCATATTCATTGGTTAAATCTCAAATTATACCCATTCAAATGAGATAATTATTTTTAAATGAAAGTATGTTTCTTTTATAGTGTCTCAATTTCCCAGGTAAGTTAGGAGAAAGGTAAAATAAAACAGACCCCCATTTTTCAAATGCATTGCAAATTTCCCATACTTCAATTTACAGTAGAGCAGACTTAAGATATAATTCTTCATAAAATGTTTTCATTGTAGAAAGCACATATATCCGTCATGCTTATGGATCCAAAACATGCCTTTATTAACTTTTCAGAAGCAATGTTTTGTGTACAAACAGAATATTGCATTTGAAGCCATCATATCTTCTCTTCAGATATGATAGATAATTAAACTTTAAGGAAAAAAAGTCCCTTCCTTCAATTAGGTAAATATATTTAATGGAAGAGACAGTAAAATATAATAACATTTTGGCAAATGTATTTTCATTGTGAAATAAAACTTTATTTTCTGCCAGAAGTAATCTTATTGAGCTGTTTCTCTGTCTTGCCTTTCAACTGAAACTGTATGTCTTCAAGGAATATATTGGTCATGGGTTAAAAAAGAACTGTCAAGTTGGCTTTTTACACACGATGAAATGGAATATTTCAAATCCCTTAAATCATTTCCAAAATCAGAGGAACAGATGGTGCCTCAGAGCAGAGCCCCAGCCTGCCATTTGCCTGAGATTTAAACCAGTGCTTAACTGTGTGAGAAAACAAGTGCTTCCTCCCGCTGGTCTGGAGTAGCTTGCTAGGGCTCACAGAGACCACCACCAACAGTGTCTGGAACAGAGAGTAGGAAGCTGTGCCCAGAAGATCCAGGTTTTTAGGGCTCTAGGTTTCAGCAGAGTCTTTTTGTTTGTTTGTTGATGTTTTCCCTCTTGACTCGGAAGGTAATGATGTAACAAAAGGAAAAGCAGATTCAAAGTGAGACTCTACGTAGAGTCTACCATTAATTAGCAATGTGACCCTTTGGGTGAATTCTTGGCACACACCCATTCCAAATACATCTGCCTGTCATTAAGACCTGTCATTAAGGTCTTTTCCAGGTCTTTTCCATGTTTTATTTTGACAAATAAAACATGAAAAAGCTTTTTCTTAAAAACTATATAACTAACTAAATAAATAACTAAATAAAACAGGAGACAAATTAGTAAACTGCATATCCTTCTTTTCCTCAGCCAACATTCTAATCAAGTTTGTTGTTTAAGTTTTCTAGCTATCAAAGCAAGCAGAGTGAAGTTTGAAAATTCAAAACTTGTTGCATCTATTTGCATTTGGCATGGCCTGAGAGATCTACAAAAATTGGATTCTGGCTCCAATGTCTTGCATGCTCCTCTCTCTGTGCCCTAGTTGGAAAACTTTTTCAATCCCCCAAATACACCACAATATCTCTCTCTTCAGGGCTTTAGTATGTGAAACTCCTTTTGTCTGAACATCTCTTCTCTGCCCAAGGCTGGCTCTCCAGGACCCATCATATCTCAAACATTCAGGGTGTGCATTCCTGAAAATTGTACCTGAAGTTGATTTTTGACCCTTCTCTCTTATGGACCTTATTCTGACACTTTATAACACTGGTTACCAGAAATTTTTACTCATGTTTTTCCCACTAGACTGTAAGCTCCATCAAGGAAGAAAATACACTGATATATGTTATGGACTGTGTATATCACACCCACCCCCCAAATCCATATGTTGAAGTTCTAATCCCCAATATGATGGTAACTGGAGGTGGAGCCTACGGAAGGTAATTAGTTTTAGATGAGTTCATGAGGGTGGGGCCTTCATGAGGGGTTAGTCTCCTTACCAGAAGAGGAAGAAAGAACAGAGCTCATTCTCTGAGCCTTGTGAAGACACGGTAATAAGGTGGCCATTTGCAAGCCAGAAAGCCACCAGAAGACAGGGAACCTAGGTTCTTATTCTAAATAGGATTTAAGAGAAGATGTAATATAATGCTGGCTAAAGGTCTATTTGGGAAGAAAATCAGTTTCCTCATGTACTAGATTAGAGTTTGAGTAAATGACTTCTAAGTCTTTCCAGATTCATAGGTCTAAAAGAAATTAGTGAATAATAGAACAGCAATTATCAGATTAAAGAGAAAGTCCTATTCATAACAGTTATATTATCTAGGTATATTTATATAAATATAGATAATATAGATAGAGATATAAATATATAGAAAGGTATATAGATAGAGATAAGTTTAGGTCTAGATACTTCTTTAATACCACATCAGGCTACCCTAGAGATAGCCATGTCCAGAAAACAGGAAAAATGAAGGAAAAGAATGTGGTCTTCCACAGACAGAAAGGAGACATGAAAATAATAAAAAAATAACATAACTATAGATATTTATATTTAGAGATTAAAATAGTTATTATGTTATCTATTGCTATTATTGAATTTTGTTGCCTTCAAAGAAAAATAATCTTTAATACATAACCACTTTTTCTAATGATGCTATCATTGCTTAAAAGTTTTTTGAAAACTCTCCCTTGGAATTGCTTTCAGAATCAGTTTAAGAACAATGCAAGAAATCAGAGTCATTACTTATATTTTTGGCTGCAAATGTTATTGCTTAAAGTGGTCATCTAACTTAATTACCTTATGGCTTTTGGATTATTCCTAAAGTTAAACTTACCCTTAAATAAAAATATGCTATAAATGAAGCTATTTATTCACCCAGACTGTCATCTTTCATTCCATAAACTTACATAGGAAATCTATAAAAAATATTATGCCACTAGGGCTGAAAATTATTGCCAAATAGAAATTGCTTTGCGGCAAACTGTCATAGATTTTCATTATGTTTGTTGAAACTGGGTCTCCCCTCTTTCCCTCATGCCTCATATTCAATGCAGTAGGAAGCCGATAGGCTTTAATATAGATACCCTGAATATATCTTGAATATGGATCATCTCATGCCACTGCCAGCATCTTAGACCAATACACCATCATGTATTGCCTGTATAATTGCAATAGCCTCTTAGCTGATCATAGATTTTATAGATATTAAAACTAAGAGTTAAGCACAATATCTGGTCTGCATTCTTCAAAAATGTCAAAGTCATTGTATTAATCAGCTCAGGCTGCCATTACAAAATACATTGACTCGACGGCTTAAACAGCAGAAATTTATTTTCTTACTGTTCTAGAGTCTAGAAGTCCATGATCGAGGTATCTGTAGGGTTAGTTTCTAGTGAGAGTTTTCTTCCTGGCTTGCAGATGACTACCAACACCCTATGTCTTCGCATGGCTTTCCTCTGTGTGTATGCAGAACAAAAGACAGAAAACTCTCTGATGTCTCTTCTGGTAAAAAATACTAATTATTGGATCAGAGCCCCGCACTTTGAATTCACTCAACCTTAATTACTTCCATGGAGGATCCATCTCCAAATATAGCCATACTGCGGGGTTAGGGCTTCAACATCATATGGATTTTCGGGAAACACAAATGTCATTCCACAATAGTAAAAAAAAAAAAAAAAAAAAAAAAAAGAACTATTCTGTATTAAAAGAGACTAAAGAGGCACCTGGGTGGCTCAGTCAATTAAGTGTCTGCCTTTGCATCAGGTCATGATCCCAGGGTTCTGGGATCAAGCCTTGCATCAAGCTGCCTGCTCAGCGGAGAGTTTGCCCCTCCCTTTCCCCCTGCTCATTCTCTCTCAAATAAATAAAATCTTTAAAAATATAAATGGAAAGAACCTAGATGTCCATCAACAGATGAATGGATAAAGAAGATGTGGTATATATATATATATATACAATGGAATACCATGCAGCCATCAAAAGAAATGAAATCTTACCATTTGCGATGACATGGATGGAACTAGAGGGTTAATGCTTAGCGAAATAAGTCAATCAGAGAAAGACAACTATCATATGATCTCCCTGATATGAGGAAGTGGAGATGCAAGGGGGGTGGGGGTTAAGGGGGTAGGAAAAGAAAATATGAAACAAGATGGGATTGGAAGGGAGACAAACCAAAAGAGACTCCTAATGTCATAAAACAAACTGAGGCGGGTGGGGTCAAGAGGGGGGTTGGGAGAGGGTGGTGGGGCTACATTATATGTTTAAATAAAAATAAAATTTAAAAATAAATAAGTAAATAAATAAATAAGACTAAAGAGATATGGCAACCAAATATAACATATTATCCTAGATGGCATATTATTGGAACAATTGGCAAAACTTAAATAAGGCCTGAAGATTAAATATTAGTGCTGAATCATTGTCAATTTCCTAATTCTGACAACTGCACTGTGGTTATAACAGAGGATATCCTGTTTTTAGGAAATAAAGATTGAAGTATTTGTTTGTAAAGAGGCATCGTGTATACAACTTACAAATGGTTCTAAAATACACACACATAAAATAAAATAAAATAAAATAAAATAAAATAAAATAAACAAAGAAAAAACATGATGCAGTGAAATGTTTACATTTGAGAACTCTGGATGAAGGCGTATGAAATACTTTATATAATTTTTGTAGTTTTTCTTTAATTCTGAAATTATTTCAAAATATAAAGTTTGTAAAAGAGTATAATTCCATAGATCTTGCTTTTTTTTAAGGGGGGAAGGGGCAGAGAGCAAGGGGCACAGAATCCCATGCAGGCCCCAAGCCCAGGGTGGAACCTGATACAGGGTTCCATCTCATGAACCAGAAATCATGACCTGAGCTGAAATCACTAGTACAACACTAAGAAGACTGAGTAACCCAGGCATCCCTCCAGTGGTTTTCTTAAGTTAGAGCAACCTGCTTGATTTTTCATAGCAAGAATATTAAGTTGCTACAGATAAAGAAGGCATTTGCTAGTACATGGGTGAATTCAGAAAATTAGCTAAGGGGGGTGCCTGGGTGGCTCAGTGGGATAAAGCCTCTGCCTTCAGCTCAGGTCATGATCCCAGGGTCCTGGGACTGAGCCCCACATCGGGATCTCTGCTCAGCAGGGACCTGCTTTCTCTCTCTGTTTGCCATTCTGCCTACTTGTGATCTCTGTCTGTCAAATAAATAAATAAAATCTTTAATGAAAGAAAATTAGCTCAGCTTGGTTTGTAGACTTTTCACTTTTGGAACTGTTTAATAACAAAAATTTAACATTTAATTGTAAAGCTCTAATTGGCTTTATTAAAGGATTATGAATCAGGCAAGATTCTATCTAGCAAGCAGAGTGAGGCTCTGAGGAGGTGTACAAAAATGGAAGGTTTTTATAGGAGGGTGGGGCAAGAGAGTTACTGGCAAAAGTTACTGTTTCAGTCAAGGCTTTCCCTTAAAGGCAAAAGCAATGTCTTACCAACCAGGTTACCTCATCTTCCTCTTGGGGATGGAGAGGGCCCCAGTGGCCAACTCTTTGGTGCTGACCGAAAAATTCCTGATTGACCAGTTAAGATGACATTCCTGGGGAAGGTAGAAATTGCACTTGACTAGGTATCAAGCCCTGTTTGAGAATTCAATCTAAATGACGCCATTCTGAGTCAGTGCTTTTCTAGTTACACAATATACTTCATATGGAACATACACATATTTTTAAAAACATTTTAATGGTTATATTCAAAAAATGGTAGGTCATTGGCATTATAACTATTAAAAAAGTAGAACATCGTTCCTGAGAATATGGTAAACAGGTAAAAAGAGATCATAAATAAAGCAATAATTGTATGTTTTATTTCAGTGGTCCTAAACCAGGGGCAAATTTTGTTCCCCAAGAGATATTCAACAATGTCTAGAGATATTTTTGTTTGTCACAATCTTGGGGTGAGGGGGGGATGCTACTTGCATATAATAGGTAGGGGTTAGGGATGTTGCTAAACATCCTAGAATGCATAGCACAGCAGCTATTCATAACCAAAACTTATCTGACCCCAAATGTCAATAGTGCCAGGTTGAAAAACTCTATTTATTCAAACATATCAAGGATCAGGCACCTGAGTGGCTCAGCTGGTTAAGCATCTGCCTTTGGCTCAGGTCATGATCCCAGAGTCCTGGGATTGAGTCCAGTGTTGGGCTCTCTGCTCAGCAAGGAGCCAGCTCCCCCCTCTCCCCTCTGCCTCTGCCTACTGCTCTGCCTACTCATGTGTGCTCTCTTGCTCTCTCTCTCTCTCAAATAAATAAAATCTTTAAAAACAATCCTAGAGGAGAACATAGGCAGTAACGTCTTCGACATTAGCCACAGCAACTTCTTTCAACACGTTTCCAAAGGCAAAGGAAACAAAAGCGAAAATGAACTTTTGGGACTTCATCAAGATAAAAACCTTCTACACAGCAATGGAAACAGTCAACAAAACAAAGAGGCAACCCATGGAATGGGAGAAGATATTCACAAATGACACTACAGACAAAGGGCTGATATCCATATTCTAAAAAGAACTCCTCAAACTCAACACACACAAAACAGATAATCAAAAAAATGGACAGAAGACACGAACAGACACTTCTCCAAAGGAGACATACAAATGGCTAACAGACATGAAAAAATATTCATCATCATTAGCCATAAGGGAAATTCAAATCAAAACCACATTGAGATACCACCTTACACCAGTTAGAATGGCCAAAATTAATAGGACAGGAAACAACAAGTGTTAGAGAGGATGCGGAGAAAGGGGAACCCTCTTACAATGTTGGTGGGAATGCAAGTTGATACAGCCACTTTGGAAAACTGTGGAGATTCCTTAAAAAATTAAAAATAGAGCTACCCTATGACTCTGCTATTGCACTACTGGGTATTTACCCCAAAGATACAGATGTAGTAAAAAGAAGGTCCATCTGTATCCCAATGTTCATAGCAGCAATGGCCACACTCACCAGATGTGGAAATAGCCAAGAAGCCCTTCAACAGATGAATGGATAAAGAATATATGGTCTATATATACAATGGAATATTATGCAGCCATCAGAAAGAATGAATACCCAACTTTTGTATCAACATGGATGGGACTGGAGGAGATTATGCTGAGTGAAATAAGTCAAGCAGAGAGAGTCAATTTCATTTCATTTACTTCTGAAGCATAAGGAATAACATGGAGGACATTAGGAGAAGGAAAGGAAAAGTGAATTGAGGTAAATCAGAGGGGGAGATGAAACATGAGAGACTGTGGACTCTGAAAAACAAACTGAGAGTTTTGGAAGGGAGGGAAGGGATGGGTGAACCTGGTGGTGGGTATTAAGGAGGGCACGTATTGCATGGAGCACTGGGTGTGCTGCATAAACAATGAATTTTGGAGCACTGACAAAATAAAATAAAATTTAAAAAAATATAAGGTATACATAAAGGGCACCAGGGTGGCTCAGTGGGTTAAGTCTCTGCCTTCAGCTCAGATCATGATCTCAGGGTCCTGGGATTGAGGCCAGCATCTGGCTCTCTGCTCAGTGGGGAGCCTACCCCTGCAACCTGTATGCCTCTCTGACTACCTGTGATCTCTGCCAAATAAATAAATAAATAAATAATCTTTTAAAAAAATAAAACTACCCATAAAAAATATATGAAGGATCACTAACTGGTTTCTTTCAAATCTGCCCTTGTGAATTTGCAACAAAATCTTGTTTATTATGCCTCTAGATATTTATCCTTGGAATTGCCATAATCCACCTTTTTTTTAGCAGGGTTTTTTCAGATTTTATTTATTCAGGGTGCCTTAAATCTTAATTTTCTTTTTAATGACAGAAAATGGATTGAACAGACTGGGTGAAAATGGGAAAATGATACAGGATGCCATTTCATTGAACAGATGAGAGGAGAGAGATAGCAGCTTAGAGTGAACTAAACATCTTCTGCATAAATAAAATCTTTAAAAAATATATTTATTTATTTGACAGAGAGAGAGAGATCACAAGTAGGCAGAGAGGCAGGCAGAGAGTGAGGGGGAAGCAGGGTCCCTGCTAAGCAGAGAGCCAGATGCAGGGCTGGATCCCAGGACCCTGAGATCATGACCTGAGCCAAAGGCAGAGACTCAACCCACTGAACCACCCAGGCGCCCATAATCCACCTTTTCTATTCAATATTGACAAAAAGAAACTGTTGTTATTGTGTTTTACGTCAGGCCTACGGATTTGGTTTAGACTTTTAATGTAAATTGCAGCATTCAATGGATCATTTCTACCATTAGTTTGAATTCCTGATTTAGTCTTATGTTAAGTTAATCACCAGCCATATTTTTCCCTGATGATTCAAAGCTCTAAGGGAGAAGTAACCATAATGTTTATTTTGTTTTGTAGAAAACAAGTGTCACATATGCTAAGTGAAATAAGTCAATCAGTGAAAGAAAAGTATCATACGATCTTACTGATATGAGGAATTTGAGAAACAAGACAGAGGATCATAGAGGAAGGGAGGGAAAAATGAAACAAGAGGAAACCAGAGAGGGAGACAAACCATAAGAGACTCTTCTTAATCTCAGGAAACAAACTGAGGGTTGCTGGAGTGGAGGAGGGTGGGAGAGATGGGGTGGTCGGAGGATGGACATTAGGGAGGGTATGTACTATGGTGAGTGCTGTGAATTGTGTAAGACTGATGATTCACAGACCTGTACCCCTGAAACAAATACTATATTATATGTTAATAAGAATAAGTGTAAAAATATAAAAAAATAAAGGAAACCAGCATCACATATGGATAAAAGATTTAAAAATAAGTTTTTAAATGAGCTTTTGATTTCCCCACTCTATGTTCCCTCCTATTATTCTGACCAGAATGCCTTTGTCCATCCACCTATGCTTTTTAAAATTTTACTCATATTCAATATCAATCAAATCTTAAATGTGACCTTCTCTAAAAAGCTTCCAGAGTAATTTCAATCTGAATTAATATCCCCCTTATCAATGTGCCAATATCACAGATATGGAAAACTCTATTAATACACATTGCACAAAATTATTTTGGATGTTAACTTTCCCCCTTACTATGTTAAAAATGCCAGAGGAAAATGACAATGTCATTCATTTCCCTATTCTGCATACCACCTACCATAGTGTCTCAGATGTTGAATATGCTTGGCTAATATTTTTTTTACTAATTACTTTAAATACTGATGACATTGATGATTGTCAAAACAACATGTCAGTAAATGACACACATTTTGAAAATCAGTAAGATAAAAAGATAAACATGATAATAAAAATGGGCAAGTGATATGAACAAGAAGTCATAGAAGAAATATAAATGGTTCAAAAACAAAAACATTTTGGGGGCGCCTGGGTGGCTCAGTGGGTTAAGCCTCTGCTTTCAGCTCAGGTCATGATCCCAGGGTCCTGGGATGGAGCCCCACATCCAGCTCTCTGCTCAGCAAGGAGCCTGCTTCTCTCTCTCTCTCTGCCTGCCTCTCTGCCTACTTGTGATCTCTATCTGTGAAATAAATAAATAAAATCTTTAAAAAAAAAACATTTTCAACCTCAAGGGTAACTTATTACAATTAAATCAATAATCATAGCAAACTTCCTCTTATTCTGTGCCAGGCACTATAGTAAGCACTTAACACATATGGACTCATCTAATCCTCACCACTTTTTGCAGCATATGTATAATTATCCTCCTTTTACAGAGGAGGGAACTGTGGCATAGAACGTAATTTGCCCAGTGTCTTGTGTTTAGTGACAAAGCTGGACTGAAAACCTAGGTAGTCTTGCTCCAAAGCTCAAAAACGTAATCACGGAGATTATGCCACTTTGCCCATATATTTGATAAATATCTATTCAATTATAATATACAGAAAAAAACTAAATACATGTTTTTGTATTAGATAAAATTGTTAGATGTTAAATGCCAGGGAAAGAATCAGATAAAAGTAATATAAAAACCCTCAAGGCCTAAGCAACTTATTTTTCATATGGTGTAGTGGAATAGGGATCAATTTTGATTGAATTAATTCAAACAAATTAATCTCACTTAGAATCTTCATCTCTTATAGCACCTTTGACAATCTGATTTAGACTGTACATATCCACATCCAGGCATACTGAGAAAGTAACAGGAAAGAGAAAGATAACTCTCAACCAAAGAATACAAAGGAGAATTTTAAAAAAAAGAAAGAAAGAAAGAAAAGAAAAATTTCTTATTCAGTGTAAGTTTGTATTTATGTGGAAGGTTAAAATAAATCTACCAATTCAATTGCTTTTGGAACTTGGAGAATTCTTAGGTACATACTATACACATAAAGCCTAGTTGTCTTGTTAACCTTTACATTCACTACTTATGGTAGTTTGATAATATTTAAAGGTTGAGTAATAACTTTGGACTTGAGTATAGAGTAATGTTTCATGCATAAAAATGCTCCCTAAATTTCTAGGGGGCTTGATTTGTCTTGTTTTAGTTTTGAAGTAAAATTTCTATCTTTACTTCAAAACCATAAAGCAAATCATAACCAATAAAATTATTATTCAATTTTTCTCTTATTTTTAGAAAACTTATCCCACCCTGGATATGTTAATTGCTATCATCTTTGTCTGTCCCTTTATTTGAGAGTCACTATCTGATATTTAGTTTTCCTACATAGTATCCAAAAGAGTGTACTAAATAAAAAGGTTAACTTATGTAATTTGATTACATAATTTGAAAGATTAATGAAGTGGACATTCTATACTTTCCCCACAGAGAAAAAAGCAACTGAAGGAACTACCTTACATTATTTTAACCAAACATAAATTGTGATTATGTAGGACAAAGTACAATTATAAATCACTTCTTTTTTCTTGCCAAAAGTTTGTAATTCTGGTACCAAGATAACTTGTCTTCACTTTTTGAGAAATAGAAAGATCAGACAAGCCACACTTCCTTGACCTTGGATATTTCTAAGTAAAAAATGAATCTCCAACAAGCTGATAGCAATGTGAGGAGCTAATCACATTGGGCTTATGGGAAAGAATAGCCAATGGTCAAGACAGAAAACCTGGGTTCAAGTCTTTGAAGTGAAAATCCATTATCTCTAAAATCTTAGCCAAGCCATGTAACCTAGAAGCATCTACTTTTTCATATATAATGGGATGGCAGGTCTCTGTCAAATCTCCAGAATCTTTAACACAAACAACTAGGTACTTATGTAGATAACAGAGAACAGCCTATACTCCTTTTTTTACAATTTTTTTTTTTTTAATTTGACAGACAGAGATCAAGTAGGCAGAAAGGCAGAAAGAGGAAGAAGCAGGCTCCTTGCTGAGCAGAGAGCCTGATGCGGGGTTCCATCCCAGGACCCTGAGATCATGACCTGAGCCAAAGGCAGAGGCTTTAACCCACTGAGCCACTCAGGCGCCCCCAGCCTATACTCCTTTTATTTATTCTTAAAGGTACCAAGAGCTCTTCCTATATGCTTGAAAAAATACCTTTCTTTAGTGTTTTATTTGTTGAGCACTCTGTTAGTTACTTGACAATCCTCTCAGCAATCCAACAGAACTTGAGCAAGCTACTTGACCCCTCTATGTTTTAATGTACTTATCTATAAAATGGAGATGATAATTATACCTCCATATATGGTTGTTGTCAGAATTGAATGTGTAAATGAATATTTACACAAAAAGCGTTAAAAAGATTTTTCACATATACAAAGTGCTCAATTAATGTTATCTCTTATTTGTATTACTCCCATCTTACAAGTAAGAAAACTGAGGTTTATGGGAAGTTAATGAATATGCCCCAAGATCATATAATTTGAAAACAGTAGAAGTAAAACTTGAACCCAGGTGTAGACTCCATAGCCCATATCTACACACTGCTCTATTCGGTCTTCCTTTGAACATCCTGAACTAAGTAATAAGGAAAAGCTGCTCTGTTTTGCATATTTTGACAGACTGCAGAGACAAGGTATATAAGAAGCTGCAAATTATTTTAGTAGATAACATGTTAACAGAAAATAAGAGACCCTTAAACTTGTTATAGAACAGAGATGAGAAATCATAACTTCTACAGAAATGTAGTTACAGGATTTTCCTTGTTACTACTGAGAAACATCTAGAGTTGTAAAGAGGGAAGACTGTCATAAATTGACGCTGAATAATCAATCCAAACCATGAAAAACTGCCAACAAGCCCTAAATGCATTTTTCTGGAAAGATTTAATAAATGTGGCTTCATAAATACTGTATAATGTAAGGTATAAATTTTGCTGCTTTCTTTCAAAAATTAGTTTAAGCGCAAACGGGAAGAAAAGCTGATATAAAATTCAGTAAATACAGAAACTTTAAAAGAGAATAATATTAAAGTCTTCTAAAGATTATGTGAATACTATAATTATCTGTGCATAAATGAAAACATTTTATCTTCCTGTACCTAAACAGGAAAATAAATACCAAAAAAAAAAGTGTTCCCATAGGAAAATTATTTCCAAAAGCACTTTAAGAAATGGCAGCATTTCCTATATATAAGTTCTTGGACTTCCAAGTTAAATTTTTTAATATAACATTGATTTTGACATATATTTTTTAATCTCTTTCTTTAAAAATATTTTAGATTTCTTATATAAAATTATAGATAACTTATGTAATAAGTGAAATGTAGATCCACAAAGCTGGTTTAAACAGAGGCTCTATTTTCATCAGTGATAGAAAACAAGATTTATACAGAGACAATTAGGGAATAATATATAATTAAGAGTTAAAATGGTACTTGGTAGTTAGAATAAAGGCTAATAGCAGATTGAAGTTAGTCAGAATGAGATACAAATTCCTGTTCTATTTCTTGCTACTAGCTACATGACCTTAGGCAAGCTACTTAACACTCTTCATGAGAAAAATCAGAATAACAGAATCCTCCTTACAGACTTAGGATAATTAAATGCAGTAATATTTATAAAGTACCTAGAACACCATCTGGCATGTAATTATATATTCAATAAATAGCAGTTGATATCACTATTTAATAATAATATTAATGCCTAAATTAAAAATGCACATGAGGTCAGAAGATTTCAAGAGCAGGCATATTATAAAGCTGTTGCTCTGGTATGTTCACTGAGTATCCACATCTACAAAAAAGAACAGATAAAACAGAGCCATCATTGTAATGGCAGTCACTGGAATTCACTGTATTGAACAGACTCCCAGCTCTACAGACATGCCCTCTGGGCCCAGTCCTTACTGCTGTTCTTCGCTTCCTATAATATCTGCAGTTCATTTTTAATTATTTTAATTTATTTTATTATTTTTTATTTGACAGAGAGAAAGATCACAAGTAGGTAGAGAGGTAGGCAGTGCGGGGAGGGGGGGCAGGCTTCCTGCTGAGCAGAAAGCCCAATGCGGAGTTTGATCCCAGGACCCTGAGTTCATGACCTGTGCTGAAGGCAGAGGCTTAACCCACTGAGCCACCCAGGTGCTCATGCAGTTCATTTTTAAATATAAAGCTATACAATTACCCAGATGACATCAAATGAGATATAATATGAAGACAAATGTGTATAGAACACTAACTGAAATGATTCTTATCATAGAAAACAAGCTGAATTGTACAAAGGGATGAATCTATTTGAAAACATAATTAAAGTCATAAATATCTAAACCCCAGGAGGAATCTGGAATCACAGATATCTCAGTGGGTTGCATTAAAGCAAACTGGACTCTACTTTTTGCAAATGAGTATCAAGGGATATTCTAAGAAAAACATGCAACCTGATAATATAAAAGGATGTATTAATTTTCTCCTTCTGTCTTCCTATCTTTGGAGATGATCTACAATCTCTTACACATAGCAGGCATTCAATAAATGTTTGCTAAATAAATGATTCCATTAAGGATCAGTATTAGGTTGCTAAAACATACAGAACAAAAAAAATAACAAGAATTTCAGCTGGAAGATCATTTAAATGTAATTTGCATGCTTAACATACTAGATTTAGAAAGGTAAAGAGAATTGTTCAGGGTCACTCAGCTAATTAGTGACAGACCTACAACCAGAAATCAAGCCTTAACTCCCAATTTAACTGGGAGACATATGTGATTCAAATTAAAACTGAAATTGTAAAAATATGTAATAAACTATAACATATCAAGGATTTGTCAGTAGGTTCATATCAAGTAAAGGACAAACCATGAGAGACTGTGGACTCTGAGAAACAAAGTGAAGGATTTGGAGGGGAGGAGGGTGGGGGGTTAGGTGAGCCTGGTTATGGGTATTAAGGAGGGCACGTATTGCATGGAGCACTGGGTATGGTGCATAAACAATGAATCTTGGAACATTGAAAAAATGAAAGAAAATGAAAAAAAAAAAAAGAAAGAAAGAAAACCAGTGCTTTTATTTTATTTTTTTTTAAGATTTTACTTATTTATTTGACAGACAGAGATCACAAGTAGTCAGAGGCAGGCAGAGAGAGAGAGGGGGAAGCAGGCCCCATGCAGAGCAAAGAGCCCAATGCGGGGCTCAATCCCAGGACCCTGGGATCATGACCTGAGCTGAAGGCAGAGGCTTTAACCCACTGAGCCACCCAGGCGACCCAGAAAACCAGTGCTTTTATAATGTTCTCGAGACAGTGGAAAGATCCCTAAAGAAGGCATATAGAGATGTTTTAGTACTGACTCTGTACTCTGATTCTGATTCTGTGCAATTCTCAATAAAGGGGCTGATATGAATAACTACATCTAATTCCCCCCACAAAACATACCCTTTTATCTCATGCACTGAGCTGGCAGCTGAGAATACAAGGAGAAATAAAATGCAGGTCATGCTGTATTGGACTGATGTGGTAGGAGGTAAGCACATAGACTGTTGACCCAAACTATATGTTCTACTTCTAGCTTTACCATTTACTAGCTACCTGACCTTGAGAGCTTATTTAATCTCTCTTGGCCTCAGTTTTCTACTCCATAAAATGGAAATAATGATAGGAATATACCTTATTTATAGAATTATGAAGACTCAGGTACTATGTATATAACATTTAGAAAAAATGCCTGTCACGGGTCTATAAATACTAGTCATTATTATTAGACACAAGGAATCTATAGTCTAACAGGGAAAAAAAGAATACATATAAAACTAAAAATACCACAGGCTACTATAATGTTAAGTTACCAAATTAAAGTGCAAAACTTTATCTCAAGAGTTTTAGGAATCACTTCATTCCAACAACAACAACAACAACAAAAAGGTAGGAATTAAAGGGAGCATCCTTTTCCTCTGAAGGGGATGATAATGGCTAAAGGAGGAGGAGAAGAGAAAGGCCAGAAAAATCAGTAAGATGAGTGAGTATTGGATTTAGAAATTGGTGGTCTAAAGGTCACTTACAACCTTTTGAGAAATTCATTCCCATTGAAGTGACAGGCAAATTATAAAAAAGTTGTAGAGAGAAAGAAGGTGAGAAAATATTATCAGTAAATATGAGCTACATTTTAAAATTTATTTATTGACTCACAACTCATTCCTGGTTAATACAACAAACACAAGGGCATATTACACACAACCCAGCATGGTGGCAGATGTCTACCTGAGGTGTCCCCTCCTAGAGGTAGACAACCATATGATCCCTATCTTTCTAGATCCAGCATGTAGAAGAGGGTCTTCAGGGGATGCCTGGGTGGCTCAGTTGGTAAAGTGTTCACTTAAAAAAAAAGATGATTTAATTAATTAATTTGACAGAGAGTGAGAGAGAGAGAGAAGGAGAGAAAGCACAACCAGGGAGAGTGGCAGGCAGAGGGAAGCTCTCTGGAAGCTCTCCACTGAGCAGGGAGCCCAATGCAAGGCTCAATCTCAGGACCCTGGGATCATGACCCGAGCCAAAGGCAGATGCTTAACAACTGAGACACCCAGGAGCGCCAACTGTCCAGTTTGATTTCAGCTTGGGTCATGATATCACGGTCCTGGGATTGAGCCTGAGTAGGGCTCCATGCTCAGTTAGGAGTTTGCTTGAGGATTCTTTCTCTCCCTCTTCATGTGCCCCTTCCAACCACCCCCCCTCCTTAAGATAAATGGATAAATAAATATTTGGGGAGGGGGGAAGAGGGTCCTCAGGAGAGGGAATAACAAATGTGAAGGACTTGAGAAGTCTAGTATTAATGTAATTTAAAAGATAAGATCAATCCTTAAAGCACACTATAAGTGTAAATCATCATAAAAGAAGGTTCTGGGGTTCAGTTAACATGATGAGATAGTGGAAGTATATCAGAAAAAGAAATTTGGTGATGTTAAATATGAGTTCCTACATAACATGGACTAAGGAAAGAAAGGGAAGAGTAGAAGGGACTTATTTCAGTTAAATAGAATGGGGTAGAGTTGAAGATAATAAACATTGGTGGGGAGGAAAGTGTGAGGGCAGGAATGAAAAGACACAATCAGGATCTATCTGGGCTTACAGTAGCAGAACAAGTAGGTGGCTGCTAGTGAAAAGAATTCTCTTAGGTAATCCCTAAAATCTGTTCTAGTTCTTTGATTCTATGATTCCCTCAAAGAATAGCAATCATAGGGGTGCCTGGGTGGCTCAGTGGCTTAAAGCCTCTGCCTTTGGCTCAGGTCATGATTCCAGGGTCCTGGGATCAAGCCCCACATCAGGCTCTCGGCTCAGCAGGAAGCCTGCTTCCCCTTCTCTCTCTGCCTGCCTCTCTGCCTACCTGTGATCTCTGTCAAACAAATAAATAAAATCTTAAAAAAAAGAATAGCAATCAAACATCTTAGAATGTACAACATATGTTCCAATGTGTGTAATTAATGAGCAATACTTTATTCTTAAGTGTGGCCTTAGTGACCCATTTGGATATTAAGTTTCTGGTTTCCATAATTAAACACAGCTGCTTAACCTCAATTGTCAAACCAAGGGCTTCAGGAGACTTCTAATTAGCATACCTGCTGGAAATCATTGGGAGTTATGACAAATATGTGCCACTAATTTCCAAGACTGATTTCATGACTTGAGGCCTAGCAACTAAATTTACTTTTGAGCCCCTGTAAATAAATTTCATTTTCTAGAATAAACATAGCATTTTCAAAAATATGTCCTAAAAGCAGATGCAGACACTATGATAATAAAGTATCGTGTTTGTGATTGTGATGCTGCACGGCTTACAGCATCCCCAAGCTGGAAGAGCTGTTCAATACTTGCCGCGTACCCAGTCAGGTTGGTCTCATTACAATCAAGCACTATGATTTCACACTAGCTGTCACTGGAGCTACAAGAAGCAGAGCACATCAGTTTCATGTCAGAGAGCCATATGCTCTTTGTGATGTTCAAGCTTTGTAAAAGGAACTTCTGAAAGGGCTAAAGAAAATCCTTACAGGGTGTTACTTCTTAGACTTATTGATAAGAATGGTAAACAATATCAGTAAAGAAATCTAAGATTTTATTTTCCAAAGTGAGAAAGAACGGGAAAAAAATACACACAAAATTCATCATGAGCACAAATTCACAAAACTCTCCTTGTTAGACTATACGTATGAGAAAACCAGAGAATCTTTTTATAGAATTGTAAAGAGTATATCCTACTTTCTTTTCTTTTCTTTTCTGAGATAATGAACTACAGAGAGTTCTAGTTCCAATTAGGATGTAACAATAGTAGGTTCCCTGGCAGACTATGCTCCCACTGCAAGCATTAGAGCTATAGAAAAGAGGAACAATAAGCTGAAATATCAGAATATCAGAAATGGGAGAGGCTCTGTGAGGAAGCAAATCTGTTACCAAAGATTTTCTTCTGTAGTAGGGTTGCCAAAAACCTGATTCTGTGAGGACATTTGCCATTTCTGGGTTCAAGCTGATGATAGCTTGGCCCACAAAGTGGTACACTACTGGGAGAAAGAGAAATCAGAAAAGGTTTGACAGTCATGAAACACCAGGATTACTTAATAATTTGGGAATGCCATGAAACCTAAACATGCAATTAGATTTTCCCCATATTACATTTATTATATCTCAGGGAGGAGAAAGTGACTTGCCGGGCACTCAATAAAAAGCCTAGACAGGATGCAACCGAGGAAAGAAAATTCAAACGTAGAGTCTCAACTAACCTTCAATCCATCCCTGACCCAAGCTAGGCTTGAGCTAGATTGAATAATATGCCCCTCACCCTACCTGCTAAATAAATAAAAGCAAAGTCTTTCAGGTAAAAGATAATGTTATTTGGAGCTTCAACACTATCTCTTTAAACACAAAGGCCGTCACACAATTGAACAGTACTAGACATACAAAGAGGCAAAAAGTATGACTGATAATCAAGAGAAAAGCAAAGAAGAGGTACAAACTCAGAGACTGTAGTAGCCAGATAGCATGAGAGTCCCCAGTGATGCCTGCTTCCTGGTATTTCACCCTCCTACAGTCCACTCCCACACTGAAAAGTGCTGACTTTGCAACCAGCAGAATTAGGCAATAATAACAACTATGACTTCTACAATGAAGTCTTAAGGCTTTATAGCTTCTGTCTTACTGCCTTATTCACTCTGGGGGAAGCCAGTGTCATATCATAAGGATTCCCAAGCAGCTCTGTGGTAGTCCATCTAGAGCCCTTTGCTGCCAGCAAGGAACTAAAGAGTCCTACTATCTGCAATGTGAGAGCATCATCTTGGAAATGGATCTTTCAATTCCAGTCAAATATCCAGATGACTGAAGAACTGGCTGATAACTTGAGTGCAACCGAACAAAAGGTATCAAGTTAGAACCATTCAGCTAAGTAGATCTTAAATTTCAGACCACCATGACCCTGTGAGGTATTAAAAGCTTATTATTATTATAAGCTATTAAGTTTTGAAGCAATTCATTATATAGTAACAGATGAACAGATTTCAGTATCTTGAAGTGGAGTCTCTCCATGACAAAAGCAAAGAAAAATCAAGGAGTATCTTTGGAAAGGGGGAGTGCCCAGGAAGCAGGAAGAAGCTGGAAGAACTTTGAGGAGAATGTTAGTGATGTCTATAAAGCTTTGTAGAAACAGAGAGTAGAAATCTAATAACCTTTTCAGAAACTGCCAATGGGGGAATTATAACCCAACTTTCTATAAATGATTCTAATCTGGATAAAGAGCTCACAATGCTACACAGCTATCAAGGATCAGCCCCAGCTCCCTGGTAACTTTACAGAAATACTAATGAATGTAACCATTCTCTTATGCACACAAGACTATTTGATCATCCCTGGGAGAAAATATTTGCAAACCATATATCTGATAAGGAGTTAATATCCAAAACTCACAAAGAATTCATACAACTCTTCCCAGTACTTCCTACCATGCAGCAGCATCCAAATCAGAGAAAACATGCTATATCACTGCTTCCCATAAAACAGTGGTTTTCAGTGGAACAGGGGAATGAGGGGTGTTTTGCCCCTCAGGACACATTTGATCTTGTCTGGAGACACTTTTCGTTGTTAAAACTAGAGAGGTGCTGGCATCTGGTGAGGAGAGGGCACAGATGCTGCCAAACATGCTACAATGCATAAGACAGCCTCCTACATTAATTATCGAGCCCTAAATGCCAATAATGCAAAGTTGAGAAAAACTGGTCTAGAAATCTAGAGTTATCCATTTAGAGTTATAGTATATTCATTAGATTCTTTTTCATGATGGTGTAAGCATCTTCTTTCAATGTTGGCTTCATTGGCTTATAGTTCACATACCATAAAATTCTCCTCTTTAAACTATATACAATTAACTGTTTTTTTAGCCTATTCACAAAATTGTGCCAACATTGCCATTCTCCAATTTTAAGACATTCTCATCACCAACAAAAATCTTGCATGCACATGAAAACTCATGCCCATTAGCAGTTCCTCCCCACTCCACCTCACTTCCAGATAATAACTAATCTATTTTTGCCTCTATGGATATGCCTAGACATTTTATATAACTGAAACCACACAATATGTGGTCTTTTAAACTGGCTTCTTTCACTTAGCATAATGTTTTCAAGGTTCATGCATGTTATAGCATGTATCAGTACATCATTACTTTTTACCACCTAGTAGTAGTATATACCACATTTTATTTAGCCATTCTTCAGTTGATGGACATTTTGGTTGCTTTCACATTTTGGCTAATAGGAATAATTCTGCTATGAATATCCACTACAAGTTTATATATAGGCATAGTTTTCAATCCTTGGATATACAGAATTGCTATATCACAGGATAACTATGTTTAACATTTGAGTAACCACCAAACTGTTTTCCAAAGTAGATGAACCATTTTACAATCCCACTAATGATGTATGAAGGTATCAATTTCTTCATGTTCTTGCCAACAGTAGTTCTTATCTGTCTTTTAGCCATCCTAGTGGGTATGAAGAGGTATCTGATTTTGGTTGTGATTTGCATTTACCAAATAATTAATGGTACCGAGCATTTTTTCATGTGCATATTAGCCATTGATATGTGTTATTTGGGTTAATGTCCATTCAAAATTGATTGTCCAAGTGTTACCTGAATTGTCTTTTTACTGTTGAGTTGTAAGAGGTATTTTATACATTCTAGAGACAAGCTCTTATCATATATATGGTTTGCAAATATTTTCTCCCATTCTCTGGGTTACCTTTTCATTGTTTTGAAAGTACTCTTTAAAGGACTTTTTTTTTTTTTTTTACTTTTGACAAAGCCCATTTATTCATATTTTCTTCAGTCACTTGTTGCTAAGAAACAATTCCCTAACCAAAATCTTGAAAATTTACTTCCATGTTTTCTTCTAAGATATTCAGAATTTTAGCTCTTATATCTAGGTCAATGATATATTTTTAATTAATATTTGTATATGATATGAGATGGTAGTCAAATTCATTCTTTTGCATATGGATAACGATATTTTTCAAGATTCTCTCTTTGGTTTTGACTTTCAATAGTTTGATTATAATCTGGTGTGTATCTCTTTGATGATCTACTTTGATTGATCTACTTGGATGTAGAGATTAAGTGTTTTTCATCAAGTTTTGGAAATTTCAGCCATTATTTCTTCAAATATTCTTTCCACCCCTCTTTTTTCTCTCTCCTTTCCTTCTGAGACAACCATAATATATATGCTGGTGTGGTGACCGGACAGCAAGCTGACATGGTCCTTGTGGTCTTAGGGCCAGGTCTGAGACCAACCCTACCCACCACCGTTCAGCCCTAAAGAACTGTCATAACTGCAGCTTGCAGAAGCAGATAAACCACATAGCAGGAAGTAGGCACAGAAAAATAGATTTACCCTTAAGCTAGTTGATCTGACCCAATGCAGTGTAACAGTGCTGAATGAGAAAACTGTTATTTACCGGTAGATTGTACCATTGATTGTTCTATTGAATTATCTATGCAATGATCAAGGTGACTCCCATGCAACTGTATTGTGCTTGATTCATATAAAACTGTTGTAAACCAATAAACGTCCTCTCAGCATTGGCTGTGACCCTCTTGATCCATTCTTTGTGTTTCTTTCTTACTCATCCCCTCCCCCCAAACTCATATTTCTCTGTTCAGTCAAGGCTGGTCCTTGACATGTTGGTATACCAGATGGTATTCCAGAGGTCTCCAAAACCCTGTTCATTTTTCTTCTTCTTCTTTTTTTTTTTTTTTAATTTTGATCTTCAGCCTGGATAATCTCAATTGACTTATCCACAAGTTGGATGATTCTACTATCTGCTCAAACTGACTTTGCTCTCTTCTAGAGAGAATTTCATTTCTGTGTTTATATTTTTCAACTTCAGGATTTCTATTTGTTCTTTTGAAATGCCTATCCCTTTTTTGATATCTCTATTTAGTGATGCATTTTCCTCAGACTTTCCTTTAATTTTTTAGACATGATTCCCTTTCAATTTTTTTAAAACATTTGTAACAGCTGATTTTAAAACTTTTCTAGGAAGTCCAACATCTGGGCTAATCCAGGGAGAGTTTACATAGACTGTTTTTCTGTTTTCTTCCTGTGGATTGGCCAACCTTTCCTGTTTCATTGTGCAGCTTTGTAAATTTTCTTGAAAACTGGATACTTTAATTAATATGATTGGCTACTCTGGAAATCAGGTTCCTCTTCCTATTCAGGGCTTGCTGTTATTGCTGTTTGTTGTTGTTTTTGTTGTTGATGCTCCTGCTTCTATTGCTTTTTGTTTGTTTAGTGCCTTTCTTGGGCTAGTTCTGTAATATCTGTACTCTTTGTCATGTGTGGTCACTAAAGTCTCTGCTTGGCTTACTTAATAGTCTGCTAATGATTGACAGAGATTTCTTCTAAATGTCTTAAACCAGTAAGTCTCTCAGTCTTTGTTCTTAAGCCAAGTCTTTAACCTTTCAGTAATTTACAGCTTTACTTATTCCTTACTTCCTGCTTGTACAGAGTCTCAAGGTGAGCCAGAGATGAAAGATTTGGGCCAAATCAGATATTCCTTAAGTATTCACACAGCTCTTGTGTATGAGAACAGCCTACTAGATCCCTCAGAAATATGTCAAAACTCTTTAAAACCTCCTATATACATCTAATTCCCCAGTTTTTTTCTTTTAAGATTTTTTTTTTGCCAGTCCATTGTTAAAACCAACTAGTATATCACCAATTGTTTTTTTTTTACATACCCTCCTGAGGATAGAGCTTTTCTCAAATGAGTGCTGCATTATGTCAAATAAAGGCAAGTCCTATGAATGGTGTTTTCCCAGAGTGCTGCCAGACAAGTCAAATAATGACAGATTTCTAGGAATGGGACTTTTGGGGAGCTCAAAAACTGTCTGCCTCCTCCAGTAGCACTAGACTCCTGGTTTTCACAGATACTGTGGTTGTGATATTGCTGTTTTTAAGGCCTCTGTGGACCTGGGGAGAAGGGGATAGGAACAGAGCAAATTGAAATGCTACAAAGCTTACCATTCACACCAAAATCCGGCCATTAAAAAATAAATAAATAAATGTTTCTTCAGATCATTACATGTTGTTGCTTAATTTCCAGAGAGAGTTCTGAAATGGTTGATTTGGGGAATTTTTACCATTCTACTCATTGATCTTATAGAGGTGTGAATTTTCAGAGGTTATTACTCCAACATTTCAGAAATGCATATGTAATCACCGTTGAGGACACTACTTGGGAACTATTTTCTAGAAATAGATTTTTTAAATGAAATTAAAGATCAAAGTGATTGTTTTTTTCTTAAAGATTTTATTTATTTATTTGACAGACAAAGATCACAAGTAGGCAGAGAGAGATGGGGAAGTAGGCTCCTCGCTGAGCAGAGAGCCCAATGCGGGGCTCAATCCCAGGACCCTAGGATCATGACCTGAGCCTAAGGCAGAGGCTTTAACCCACTGAGCCACCCAGACACCCCGATCAAAGTGATTATTAAATAAATACTCCAATGCGGCTGAAATAGAAGAAGCACAAAAGCACCAAGGCAGGTGCCCTCTGATACTTCCCATCCATTTTATACTTTCTTTCTCCTGCAACTGTGAGAAACCACTATTCTTTATCAAAAATTCCTGAGCTAAGTGGTTTTCACTGCAGCTCTCAGAATCAGGTTTACTCTTCCTATTCCCTCTGTTTCTGCTTCCTTTGACAGTAATTGGTTTGGATTTTTAACTGGAATGGTAAGTTCTATGAAATCTTTTAGTCTTGGGTAAAATAAGCCACTTAGGGCTCAAGTCTAAGTAAAAACAGGACTCTGCATTGCCGAGGTAAACATGGGTAGGTATTGGTTTACCTTCTGTTGCCTTTTTTATGAAAGTTTTTCTTGTGAAAAGAGTGATGTCTGAGACAAGACTTGTTCATTTATGGATAGGTGAAGAACTTTCTCAGGGAAGATGTTCTTAACCATGGATCCCTGACATTTAATAGCACCCTGGTAGCTATCACCCTTGCGGACTTCACTGTTTGTCATAGCCCTTATCACCATGAAATATTACTTGTTTGCTTATTTATTGCCTGTCTTTCTTCACTAGAATGTAACATCCAAATGCAGAGGGACTTTATTTTCCTCATTGTTTTCTTTATAGTTACTAGGAAAGTGTACACAGTTGTCCCTTTAATATATACTGATGGAATAAATTTTATAAAGGTATCATTTATTTATCAGACATGACTGAAATATGGATACTCCTAAAAGTAAGTCTTTTTTTTATATTTAGCATGGGGAGAAATTTTCAAAATCTACAGGGAAAAAGAAACATGTATTATATAAAAAGGAGTTGATAATTAGAAAGAAAATTTCTTTCCAAGACCATGACATTTTATGAAATGTCACAGATAATTGAATATATCCAAAACTCACAAATTCAATTTGACAAAACTGTATATATGAACATCTGTAGTTTTTAATATACGTGAAATGTCTGTGCTTGCAGGTATAACTATGTTTTTGGTTTTCCTCTTAAACCTTTGAGTATAGTATGTTATATGATGCCTATAAAATAGAAATCTATTTAGAGATATTTATTTCCCAAACTCATTCCCTTTCCAATATTTATAATCAAGAAAAATTAGATCAACCAAAACTCAAGTTTATCATCAGCCCCTGGTATGTGTATTCCATGATTGATTTAACTAATGTGCAAATTAAGGGAAATAAAAAGTAAGAGTTGCTGTAAATTATGTTAAGGAGTAGCATTTCTTTTGTGCAAAGAAGGGGATCATTTATAAAAGAGATCTGTTATTGCTTCTCCTTCAGAGCAAAGGTAGGCAGGTTTATTTAATTTCCTCATGTACTAGAGACCAAGAAGCAGCAAGGATGAAAAAGAGTTATGAGAAAGAGTTATTTTTAAAGGACAGCTTTACCATTTACCATCTAGTGCCCAGATAAAATAGTATGGGACAACTCTAAGTAGCTAGTGGTTGAGCCTGTCTACAGAGATAAAACTAATGAGTCCTCCTTTATTACTGTCAGGTGTTTTGTTGTTGATAAGACCCCTATTGCTTTTAGAGATCTAAAACGAAGCTGCTTCTGATGAAAGCCTTCATTCTGGCTACTGAAACAATATGTCAAAAAATTAAAATACAATCTTCTGACGGTTTTTTCAAACAACTCAAGTCATATCTACTAGACTCTCTTGATTCCTTCAGGTGAAATTCCTGAATAGATATTTTCCCAGGAGAAAAACAATATATTGTAGTTAAAGGTGTATGTTTGGGACTCCCAAATGACTGGATTTAAATTCTAACTCTGTCACTAATTAGATGTCAAATTATTCAACTCAATAAACTCTAGTGTCTTTAAGTTGTTGACAGGAATACCTAGAATAAAGTCTACAGCAGAATAAATTTAAGAAACCACTTTAAAGAACAGTGCCAAAAAAAAAAAAAAAAAGAAGAAGAAGAACAGTGCCCAGCACACTGTAAAGGCTCAATAAGTGTCAGTTATTATCATTAGTCCTTGTTTTCCATTCTCTTAGCTAGTACATTAGATAAGGTCTTCTTTGTTACCTCATGAACAGGCAATTGAAATAACCTCATAGCTACTGTCCTTATCTTTACTTTTCCTCCTGTTTCCACACTTTCCCTTACATTTACATTCTGTAAGAGCATAATTTCAGGAAGAACACAAAGAAAGTAAGAAACAAAATTATAGATCAGAAGGACCCAGAGGGAGATAAAAATTAACAATACATAGCATGTATTAAGCACTTTGTCTATGAAAGGAACTTTTTTTTCCTTAAATTTATTTTAGAGAAAGAGAGAGAGAGAATGAGTGGAAAGGGCTGAGGGAGAGGGAGAGAGAATCTCAAGCAGACTCTGCACCAAGTGTGGAGCCCCACATGGGGCTCAATTTCACAAACCTGAGATCATGACCTGAGCTGAAACCAAGAGTTGTATGCTCAACTGACTGCACCTCCCAGGTGCTCCTGTGATGGGAACTTTTTAAACACTGTACAGATATTTATAAATTTAAATCTCACAACAGCTTAAAGAGATAGATATTAATTTTATCCCTCAGTTGAGTTAATTAAGGCACAGATGAATTAAGTAACTTATCCAAGGTCATACAGGTACTCAGAGGTAATATTACAAATATATAATAGCAAAATAGGAAATAAAATTAGAACAGACAGAAAATCATCACAATGTGTATCAATCAAGTCTCAGCCCTGAGCTTATAAATGGTAGAACTGGTCAAATTCATGAACTCTAGATTCAGCACTCATATTCTAACCAAGCCAATGAAATTGAGAACATCACTGACAAAAAAAAAAATCATCCTGTAGTTAATGGGACAGTTCATTTTGCTTCTTGGGATAAGTAGGTAGGTATTTTGAAGCATTGGATGGTGAGGACCACAGGAAAGGTTAATTCTTAATTATTGCTTTGAGAAGTACTCTGTATCTACTGAAAATAGTATGCACCTCTAAATAACTAAGCAACTTCCAACCACACATTATTCTGGTTTTTAAGAGTTTCTACAGTTTTTACAGAAATGCGGTGGGAAAGATCTCCAGCCGAAGACGAAAAAAAGCACCTTGTAATTTAATATCATTAGCATCAAGATAACATATCTTGATAGGAAAAGAGTTTTCTAGAATATGACCTTCCTGATTTTTTTTTTTTTTTTGCTTTTGTCAATCGGAAATGAGTATGTATACACACATTAAAGGTATAATTAAAAAGATACCACTTTGCTATTATTGCCATTTTTTGTGCTATATGAAGTACAGTGTAGCAGTTCTATAACACTGAGGAAAAAAAAAGTGTACTAAGTTTTAAAACAGTCAAGGGCTCCTGGGTGGCTCAGTTGGTTAAGCAACTGCCTTCGGCTTGGATCATGATCCTGGAGTCCCAGGATCGAGTCCCACAATCAGGCTCCCTGCTTGGAATGGAGTCTGCTTCTCCCTCTGACCCTCCCCGTTCTCATGCACTCTCTCTCTCTCTCTCAAATAAATAAATAAAATCTTTTAAAAATAGTTATAAAACAGTCAAATATAGAATTAGAGATTCATTATTTTGGACATATGATTTTCTAGAAATTAAAGCACTTAAAACAGGATACCAAATATATGCACACACACATACATATAAATTGCATATAAACTCAAATTTGGATAAAGTTAGCCACAGTTAAATAGGACTAACACATACGCTCAAACAAGTATCTTAGATCTTAAACTTCTTACACTGGCTGGGACAAATTAGGAAGTGATTAAGTGCAGAAAGCACTGGTGAAAAACCATCTTGAGTATTTTGGGATCAATCTACAAGGCCCCAGAAACCAAGCAATTGCTAGCTAGCTACTACCACATTTTTAAGGTTACCAGTTCCCTAGTATCAGCCAGTATTTATTTAACCAAAGACATACAAATGACCAACATGCATATGAAAAGATGATCATGTCACTAATCTAGGGAAAGGCAAATCAAAACAACAATGTGATATCACCTCACACCAGTTAGTATGGGTTTTATCAAAAACAAAACAAAGTATAAAAAATGTTAGCAAGGATATGGAGAAATCAGAACCCCAGAACACTGGTGAGAATGCAAAATGGTGCATCCAGTATGGAAAACAGTAATGACATTCCAGGAAAAATTAAAAATTGAACTACCACATGATCTGGAAATCCTACTGAGTATTTACATAAAATAACTGAAATCAGGATCTTGAAGACATATTAGCACTCCCACATTCACTGTAGCACTATACACAATAGGCAGGATGTGGAAACAACCAAAAGGTCCATCAATGGATGAATGGATAAAGAAAATGTGGTTTAAATATTACCAGAATATTAGTCTTCAAAAAGAAGGAAATCTGCAATATGCAACAACATGGATGAACGTTGAGGACATTACGCTAAGTGAAATAAGCCAGTCACAGGACAAATACTAAGTGAGTTCACTGACATGTGGTAGCTAAAATAGTCAAATCATAGAGGCAGAGGGTGGAATTGTGGTTTACAGGGGCTGGGAGGGAGAGGGAAATAGGAAGTTGCTAATCAATGGGTATAAAGTTTCAGTTATGCAAGATAAATACATTCTAGAGATTTGTTGTATGAAATTATATATAGTTATCAATACTGTATTGTACACTTAAAGATCTGTTAAGAGGGTACATCTCATGTTAAGTATGTTTACTACAACAGAAAAAAAATAAAAGTAAAGAAAGCAAATTAGGAGTGGGGATGACAACGTTGGAGAATCAGGAAAACATTGGGATGTGGAGATACTCTATATTCAGCTGCACTATCATTATCCAATTACTTACCCTTTGTTTTCCCTGTTTCAATCTCCCAGTCAGAACTTCTACCCAAATGCCAGGTCACAGAAAAAGCAAATTATAGAATTAAGAGTGTCAGTGGTAGTTGCTGATTAAGGTAACATTGAGCTTTTTCTTAGGAGAAACTGCTGTTGCCCTCAAATACTCAGTAGTTTAATTAGCTTTAATTCTTGGTTAACTTTTGTATATATCATTCAGACTTCAGAAATAATTTAAGACAATCATCATTAATATTATTAATTCATGCATAACTTTTAGAAAAAATTAATATGCTTTCCTTTTATCCAAATACTAACCAAGATGAAGAAGAATTAGTTCTGATTTACAGATGAGGATAAGGAAGTTTATATAGGCCAAACCAGTTGCCAAAGAAAACGCCAGATCTAAAGGTATTTTAGCATTAATTTTAAGCACTTTCTACAAATTTAGGTTGTCCCCTGTTAGGATCCTTCCTCAGATCCCCCCAATGGACTCCTCTCTTCCTACCAGCAATTCAATTTTTCTGAGGCTCGCTAGCTGTCAAAGATGTCCTTGACCCCTCTGAACCCCAGAGAGTCTTGCCCTCCAGGCTTTCTCCTACTCTTGCTCCCTACAGCATCATTTCTTATACCCTAATTCAGGGAGGTAACTTCTCTTTGCTACCTTAAAGAAAGATGATTTAAGAAAGTATTCATGAGTTATGGGAGGATGTGGCCTTACTTACTATCCATTCCAGAGTTTACATTAATGTTTTAAGAATTTAACTTTTAAAACTGTGGTAAATGTTTGGGTAATAACAGTGCTTTCTAATTCTAGATGAATTTTCAAATTATTAGGAATGCCATTTTTTCACTTATTTATTCATAACAGTAGAGATCATAATAATCCTAGGATTTATAGAGTATAAAACTCTAATGATCGACTTTTTGATGCTAAGTCATTTTGTTACATAACACACATGAGCAAGAACCATATGGCTTCTTCTTGTGCACAATGCACTTCTTAGAAGGCTTCTCATTCTAAGTTTGGGTCCACATCACAGCCTGTAATCTCCCAAGAGTTTTGTTAGTCAGCACCAGCACAGAAAAATGATATTCCAGATTGTTAGGTCAAAGACCTGCTAAGTACAATGAATCCATGTGCATCCATCACAAGCGGAGAGGGAAAAAGTAAGATGAATAGAAGTCTGAAGGTATGTGCAGAGGAAGAAAAGAATGAAAATCGGGAAAAATATTTTTGTAACTTTATTTTTCTTGTGGAGGAAAGAAATGGGCTCTGAAGACTATTCCAATAAAAAGAAAGCTTTTAAAAGATCAGAGTAATGTTTACCTTTCTGGATTAAGTTTATATCTTCCTCAAATTACAAAATTTGTGAAATCTTCAAATTTTAAAGTTGGAGAATGCCTTAGTATGCATACTGTCCAATCTCCCACTCAAAATAAGAATCTACAATATCTGCAGTTTATGACGAGTCAGAGTCTACTTAAGCCCATGGTTGATTCTATTGGATTTGCCTCCCTAAGATATCTACCAATTCCCCTAGTTCTGACACCTCAAGCTAAAAGAATAAACCTAATCCTTTAACCACATATCACCATTTGCAATGATTCAAGGCAATTATCAATTTCCCCTTACCAAGCTAAAGTTGATAATTTTCCTTCCACCATTACACTCTTTGCAATTACTACCCCTATTTGGATATATAAATTTCAGAATATTTATTTGAAAACAAAACAACAAAAACTCGTTTCTCTGAAGTCATGCTAAATCCTTTAAATTCCCCAATGAAAGAAATCAATAAAGAGCACTTTTGAAAACTGTAGTATATTTAATATAGAAAGACCTGGTTTATGAATTGAGATTCAACTTCCTCAATCTGTTCAGTGCTATAACTTTGAGAATTTGCTACATTTTGTGAGCGATAAAAAGGATCAAAGAGTTAGAAAATTCTAAATAAACAGTAGTTCATATATTTTGTTAACCGGTATGTCTTGGAATATTAGGTGCAATATGGAACTGCTAGCAGTGAAGAAATAACTCCAAAGGGGGGAAGTGGGAGGAAGAAAAGAAAGGTTTTCACTTTCCAACACACACACTCACACACACACACACACACATCAAGTTGATTTCTAACTCGACCTTGCCACAGGGAACTTCACAACTACACAAGAATTGTCAACTGAAGAACTTCTGCTACTAAAAGTAAAAAGGCAAGCTTTTCTGGTCAGATTTTTGTTACTATGGAAGAAAAAAAAATTACAATCTCTCTTAGTTATGAAAATGTAAATATAATCAAAGTAGGCAGTCCATGTCCTGAGGAGAGTATATAACAGTACATTTTTCTCCTATGACTTATCAAATGTTGACCTTGAATTACTGCTTTGAGTGCAGAGATGGGATGGAACCGGGGAATTTATTTGCCAAAATGTCCTAGATAGCCTCTGGGTTATTCTTTTTTTTTTTTTTTAATCGTCATCCTAGCCACTTTAGAGAAAGGCATCAGAGAATATGCCTTTCTTGCTTGCTGAGCAGCTTTACCAGCTGCCTCCTATAGCTAGTGAAGCTAAAACTTCAGTCACTGTCTCTCTTGGTCCATGGTGGCCTCGCTGTACTTTTGTCAGTGCGTTCTTGACAATTTAAAAACTCACAAGTGGTTTAAACACTTGAACAGGCACAATAGTTCTACAGGTATTTCTTGAGAATGATGAGACCTCTCTGTAACTCCTACTCATCAGTTCTCATTTAGTGCTCAGAATTCTTTATTGTAGTGTAGTACATAGTGTAGTAGAACACTATGTAGACATAGTGTTCTAGTAAAATAGTAAAATTCAACAATAAATTAGGTATTATATAAAAACATTCTCTGTTCTGTAAAGGTCAATGTGGCTATTAGCACCTGAAGAAAACATTAACATAAGAAATAACTGATAAGGGACGCCTGGGTGGCTCAGTTGGTTAAGCGGCTGCCTTCAGCTCAGGTCATGATCCCAGCGTCCTGGGATGGAGTCCCACATCGGGCTCCTTGCTCGGCAGGGAGCCTGCTTCTCCCTCTGCCTCTGCCTGCCACTCTGTCTGCCTGTGCTCGCTCTCTCTCTAACAAATAAATAAATAAGATCTTTAAAAAAAATAAGAAATAAATTAAAAAAAGAAATAACTGATAAGCTGAATAACACCACTTTAGCCCCATTTTTAAAAATCTCAATTAGACTTCTTTTATTTTTAGACTTCTATTTTATTTTATTTTGTTAAAGATGTATTTATTTATTTGATGGACAGAAATCACAAGTAAGCAGAGAGTCAGGCAGAGAGAGAGGGGGAAGCATGCTCCCCACTGAGCAGAGAGACTGATGCCAGGCTCAATCCCAGGACCCTGGGTTCATGACCTGAGCTGAAGGCAGAGGTTTTAACCCACTGAGCCACCCAGGCGCCCCTAGACTTCTATTTTAAACCATAGACAGTTCATGGAGTGCCCAGGTGGCTCTGTCAGTTAAGCAGCCGCCTTCAGTTCAGGTCAGAATCCCAAGGTTTTGGGATTGAATCCCACATCTAGCTCCCTGCTCAGCAGGGTGTCTACTTCTCCCTCTACCCCTACCCCCCCACTCATGATCTCTCTCTCACTCTCTCTTGCTCTCAAAATAAATAAATAAAATCTTAAAAATAGATAAGTAAACGACAGAGAGTTTCTTACTGACTTACTCAGTTTGTCTGATTCGTAAAAGTCAAAATTTCATTTCTGAAAACAGGAATGATCTTGTGTTATTTAAATCTAGGCCTGATTAATATTACAATATGTTGCTCAGGTAATTCTATTATGTGGGGAAGTGGCTAAAGTGATGAGCATAAAGACAGCAAACAGACATTCAAAGGTAACATTTTAAAAATAAACTCATTGAGAGTTCATGATGTACGTGTTAGTATGTTATTAACAAGCATTTTTACGTGGAGAACATTTAATTAATTTAATTAATTTTTTTCAATGAACTAACTTATACCAATCTCAGATATTAATGTTGGAATTCTACTTTACGGATATCATGATGATATTTTACTTAATCTGACATGATACCCTCTTTTGAGTTTCTCCAAAGAAAAATAAGCCTGAAAAGTAGTCTCACAGTTGCTTCCAGCTTTGCAGCTTTGGTCAGAATTCTTAAGCACAAGTAGCCACTTTAACAGGGATATGTTTGCCTATCCATGAGGAATTTAAAGTCTTATGAATATCACATGACAATACTAGAACACCCTCATATACTTATAAAACTTGACTCTCTTTCAACACTATTTTTACAAAGGTAATGATTTCTAGTGTTACTGGGATTATTTAAATATTTTAGTGAACTGACTAATCCCATAAAAAAATTATTCAGTATCACTATTAATATGATATAGGCTTTCTATTCATAATGAAGCATCTTAGATCATTTGAAATAGCAGTTTATAATAGTAAGTCACATTTAAAATAGAAAAAGAATTATTATTTTATACTCTAATGGCCACTTCTATTTTTATTTTTTTTTAGTTTTTATTCAAACTCCAGTTAGTTAACATAGACTATAACATTAGCTTCAGGTAGAGAATACAGTGATTCAGCATTTCCATACTTCACCCTGTGCTCATCACAAGTGTACTTCTTCATCCTATTTCACCTATTTCACCCATACCCCCCACCCACCCATCTCCAGCCATTTCTATTTTTATTTTGAGCTGATTGCTTCAATTAACAGATTTCAAAATGTTTGTATTTTTCCAAATTTAAGGAAACACCTGGCATTATCTGGCACTAATTTCCTATCTGGGATTTTAAAACTCGAATATGAGGGGAGAAACTGAATTTTAATTATTTCAACCTACTGATTACTGGTTCCTTCAATGATTTTTGTTTAAGCTGTTTCTGAAACTTGAGTTCCCTGGACAATTATAACCATAGAAATATACACTAACATATTTTATCTAAAGACTTCAGATAGTTTGAATGGTTGATAAAAATGACAAAATCGGGGTGCCTGGGTGGCTCAGTGGGTTAAAGCCTCTGCCTTCGGCTCAGGTCATGATCTCAGGGTCCTGGGATCGAGCCCCACGTCGGGCTCTCTGCTCAGCGGGGAGCCTGCTTCTCCCTCTCTCTCTGCCTGCCTCTCTGCCTATTTGTGATCTCTGTCTGTCAAATAAATAAGTAAAATCTTTAAAAAAAAAAAAGACAAAATCGCAGATACCCAAAAAACAACAATAAAAAAAAAGTCATATACTGCTATATGGGGGCTATACACAGGATCTATGCCTGTATGTTATTTCTGCGATGTCTGTAAATTGCTCAGTGAGATTCAACACCAAAACTGAAACCAAAATACTAGTTGTATAGCATTAAGTTCAAGTTTCATAAAGTAGTGATACCACTTTTTACTTTATTTATTCTTCCTATTAAATCTACCCTAAACTGCAGCCAAAATGCAATTAATTGTCCTTGCCAATATTCCCTCTGCTTTATTTCTATACCTTGGCTAATGTTTTCCATCTGCATGGAATTCCTGTCAAATCCACTTATCCTTCAAGATGTTTGACCGACTCTCCCAATTTGTCCAGGATTCTCCAGGCACTTTTAGGACTGAAAGTCCTATATCCCTAGAAAACTCTGTATCAAGAAAACTAAGCTCATTCTACCTTCAAGAACAAGCATAATGATCTTCACTCTTCCTTAACTTGATCAACCACTCATTTGAGTGCACATTGGAACTGGTCGCTTTTTTTTTTAATATTTTATTTATTTATTTGAGAAAGCAGGAGCAGGGGGAGGATAAGGGGAGGAGTAAGGGGAGGGAAGTGGAGAGGTGAGAGGGAGAAGCAGACTCCCAGCTGAGCAGTGAGCCAGATGTGGAACTTGATCCTAGGACCCTGAGATCATGACATGAGCCAAAGGCAGACGTTTAACCAAATGAGCCATCCAGGAGCCCCTAGAACTTGTTACTTTTCAAACTGCTTCACCACTGAATGCTTAAAATCAATTATATCTATCTCTGTTTTAAAAAGTATCATAACTTTTACAGTTCTTTACACTAAAAAAAAAAAAAACTATCTATCCCCTCCTTACAGCAGATATTTTCTGTACTCCACACAAATCAACAGTCTGGCCTTCTCTAACCTGGTCTCTGTCCTAGGAGACCCACTGATGTACTGTCTCAACCAAAAATCCCTCGCAACTCTGGTTTTTGGATGGATTCAGCCTATGAGATGTGATATCAGAGGGCAGAGGGAGAGTCTGGTTGGAGAATTTTTTCTCCCGATTCCTTGTACTACCAAAGACCACATTTCATTTTCAGTGGCCTCCTCTAATATAAAAATTCTCATGATCTTATTTCTCTCAGCCTCTTCCTCTCCTTCTCCCTCTTTGTTTCCCTTCCCAACTCCATTCCCTTTCTTCTATAGCCATTCAGGTCTAGGGCAGGTAAGAGCTCCCTGCTCTTGACAGTCCTTAGAAGCTTTACAGAGCTTTTCTGATTGCCCAGATATTAGTATATAAACTCTCACCTCTCTTAAGAATATCATCTATTCTCTACGAGCATTTGGTTGATACACCCACTTTATCCAAATCTATAAATCCTATAGCTGTACTTAACTTCCAAATCCAACTAAATATGACAATCTGTTATTTCAATCTCTATCTCACCAATATCCGTAAGCATCTCACCTCCTAGTCCTTTCAGTTGTGCCCATTTAGCAATTTCTCAAACCAATCATATTTCTCCTCTCTTATTGTTATCCTAGTAGTAACACAGTAGGTGAAAATTACACCTTCAAGCATATTAGTAACTCTTCAAGTAAAGAGGTGTCAAAGAGAAGTCACTGGGGAGGAGTCCTGAAGAGATCAGAGGAATGGGCAGGATGGCTTCTCCCCCTACCCCCATTTTATCAGCATAAAACCCAGTCAGTCAACAAACAAAGTCATACATAGGGAACCATCCTAAAGCCCACTTACTAAAACCATGAGCAATATCATGGTTGGCCTAGCAGAAAAGACAACTCAATATTAAGCCACTAAACGTCAAGCTTTAGTTGCTCAAATATCACTTAGTTGTGGTCAGAGGCATTCTAGAGCATGGCATTGCTGATCATTTACATGGGATCAGACAGTGAAAAAGAATAAGGTGGTAGGAAGAGAAAGGAAAAAGAGTCAGAGTATTGATGAATTAGTCACAATCTGACATCAACTTCTAACCCTAGATCATATTTGTATTCTTAAAATAATTGATAAATCAAAAAAGAACAAAAAACAGTACTGGAGGACACTAAACATATTCTAAAAAGAGCTTGCAAAGGCTATTATTTTCAGAAGAACAAGAGAAAAACTACTTGCTCTCTCAAATCAGAATAGTCAGACCATGAGCAGATTCTATGCTCACTAGAAAGCACAGGTGGGTAGTTGTGAGGCTATGTATGGTGCAGAGTGGGAAAGGCAACTTCACTGGCTAGTTCAATCCTTTGTTGTGATTATATAGGTAATCTTCAGGTTTAGGAGAAAACAGAAGAGCAAGTATGTTAATTTCTTTGTGGCTTTTATTTGTTGGATTTTTCTTCAGGGAAAATAGAGAAATTACATTAATATATTCAGGGTTCAGTAATAAATATATTTTCCCCTTCAAAAAAACATATAATAAGAGGGGCGTTTCACATTCCTAATATTTATTATTTTATATAACTAAGAAAATTAAAGGCATTGAATAATTAAATCTGCAGTCTTCTGATACGGACTTAAAAGTAATTGAAGCTTTAAGAGATGTATCTCCATTTCCATAATTAAGCATTGGAGATGCTATTTACAAGAAGTTTTTTTATCTGATAGACAGGTGTTGGGGACTAGAAATGTGAGAGAAGGGAAACTGCAATTAGCTGAAAGAGCTTCTCTCAGAGAAGAGATTGCCATAATGTTTAGATGATGCCTTGAGACCCATCTTCAACTCTTTTTACTTCCCTCTTAAGAATGAGAACAAACTGGGGCTCAGTTGGTTAAGCATCAGAGTTTTGATGCTCACCTGGTGACTCAGTTGGTTAAGCATCAGAATTTTGATTTTAGCTCAGGTCGTGAGCTGACCCTGATCTCAGGGTGGAGACGGAGACCCACGTGATCCATACTCAGTGGGGAGTCTGCTTGAGATTCTCCCTCTGCCTCTCCACCTGCTTTCTTGCTCTCTAATAAATTAGTAAATCTTAAAAAATGAAAAAAGAATGAGAACAAAACACAATACACAGGGGCCCTATGCAAAGTCACATACCATATCTGCCAGCTGTATATATCCTGAAGAAGTTTCCCATAGTGATACATATCACCCTTAAAGTAAAAAATGAGAGGTTCAAGGATGGACTAACACTATGCTTCCCTATTTCTTAAAAACAGGGGGGCACCTGAATGGCTCAGTGGGTTAAAGCCTCTGCCTTCAGCTCAGGTCGTGATCCCAGGGTCCTGGGATAGGGCCCCGCATCAGGCTCTCTGCTTGGCAGGGAGCCTGCTTCCCCTGCTCGCTCTCTCTCTGCCTGCCTCTCTGCCTACTTGTGATCTCTGTCAAATAAATAAATAAAATCTTTAAAAAAAATAGGCCCCTTTATTTTTCTGCTGTATGATTTTAAGATTGCTTAATTCAGTGGAAATCAGCAGGTGTGTTAGGTGAAATAAGCTGTTAAAAGCAAGCCAGCCCAGGAGTCATTCTGCAACAGTTTATATATACATCTCTCTCCTCTGGAAATCTTTCCCCTAGAGGTAAATTACTTTTTATCCAGATTTTTCTAATAGTACATACACACACACACAGAGAGAAAATGCCCAATAACTATTATTTCATAGGCAAGTGTCTGAAAAAGGAAATAACATAAAACTTTTTCTGGCAAGGCAGTGAGGAAGCTGGTTCCTGGTGCAACCAGGAGTAGATATCATAGGCTGCCATTTTTTAGGACACCAAAACCCTCTGTAGGTTGAACCCTTTGTTGTGATAATCAGAGAAGAGCTGGAGCTTGATATTTTTCTTGCAGAGATCATTTCTTTTTTTAAAGATTTTGCTTGTTGGGCACCTGGGTGGCTCAGCGGATCAAAGCCTCTGCCCTTCGGCTTAGGTCATGATCCATGGGTCCTGGGATAGAGCCCCACATAGGGCTCTCAGCTCAGCAGGGAGCCTGCTTCCTCCTCTCTCTCTCTCTCTCTCTCTCTCTCTCTGCAGTCTCTCTGCCTACTTGTGATCTCTATCAAATAAATAAATAAAATCGTAAAAAATATTTTGTTTGTTTATTTGACAGACAGAGATCATAAGTAGGCAGAGAAGCAGGCAGAGAGAGAGAAGGAAGCAGGCTCCCCACTGAGCAGAGAGCTCAAAGCAGGGCTTGATCCCAGGACCCTGGGATCATGACCTGAGCCAAAGGCAGAGGCTTTAACCCACTGAGCCACCCAGGCGCCCCCGCAGAGATCATTTTTGTACGCTTTCTTTTGCAGGCTGGTTTTCTAGAAGCATACACAGAGGAATTTGGCACGCAGGATGACTATGAGAGCACATGGATAGAGAAGGAAGCAGGATCAGGCACGGTGAGCCAACTGAACAGCATTGCAGTCCTAGCAAAGCTTTGGCTAACTGTGAACTGAGCTCTAGAGTACATATGGTCCATTCCTTGGTGGACCAAAATGGCAGGGTCTGTATACCCCACCATGATTAGTCATTTGATGTGGATGACCCCAGGAAGGCTATCCCTTCAGTGAGGCAGCTCTCCAAGCTGAGGCAAACACTGAAGGAGCTAACAGTTGGAGGCTGTCTGCAGATAGCTGGAACAAGTGCTGCCTTGAGGGAGATCTGGACAGTGCATTTCCATTTCACCACTGTCCCTTCCATTTATTAACTGCAGTTGTTGTTCAGTAGGAATTAGAATTCAGTGGGTGGTGACACTTCCAGCCATTTTTTACCATCAAGTTCAGAATCACTTAATTTATCCGGTTTGGCCCCAAATGAAAAATAAGGACATCTAATCTCAGAGTCTATGGGCTGTTTAAATTTCGGTGTTATTCCCCTAATAATCTGGGCACATGAATTAAGATATTATTAAATTCTTACCAAATGGGGCTTTTAAGTATATATATGACATTTGGAAACACTTTGAGTTTTACCATACAGCTTTTCTGAACCAACTCATGGCTTCAGATGGTTTCACTGAATCTATTCTTGACTTCAAAACCTAGATTTGATTTATCAGGCCTGCCAAGTCCAAGATATATCTCTCTTTTTAAAAAATGGTTCTGTCTTGAATGATGTGTGGAGCAGATTTACTGGGCAAAGTCATCAGCCATAGCCACTGTTGGTGCTAACTCTGCAGAATCCTGTATACTGAGGGTTAGGCAGATTTAGCTTATCCACTTCAAAATGTTGGTAGAACGTAAGGAGCCTATGCTCACGGACTCTCAGTAATTGTGAAACCAACAGTGGACTGTAAGGTCATCCACTAAAATGAGCTGGAGGGCTTGGATACCATATTTTAATGGCCTTTTTATCAGAATGTAGTCTGATCAAGTGGCTTCAGCATAAAATGGGTTGGGTTTGTGTATGAGTTTAACAAGATGGCTAAATCTTCTCCCTTATTAAATTGTTACACTGGTCAAACAAATTAGATCCTTTTGGTCATTGTCTCCAACTTTTTTTATTCAGAACATTCTACTATGAAACTTCCCATTTGAGTGGGAGTCACTTCCAACTTTACAAACATTTGTCAGTACACAGCAATACTGTGCCAGTTGTGATTTTGTGTATTTTTTTTTTAATTTTGGCAAGCCCACTCTAATTATCCCTGCCTGATTGGATCTAGAAAAATTGACATGGTTATAACCCAGGATCTAATTTATACACTATTGATTAGAGTATGCCTATTCTTGGGATTTCACCAATATCTCTAATATCTCCAAGATGATGTGATGCTTTATTTAAGAAATGACTATATAATTCATTCTCTAAAATATCTGACCCAATTCAGTCTTTCCATCTAGCATATAAAATTATAAAATGCTTGAGGGCATTAGGAGGCTGGTAGATGGCACCATTTTTTTTAATCAAATCTAAGACATCATTGATTATACCATGGAAACTAATTTCAGAGATGTTACTACATGAAAACTGATGAAATGAAGTATTATGATACACTTGGCCCCCTGAGAATCACCTTTTCCTCAACAGGTTTTAATTTATGAAATTCTTACAAGGACTCTTATGTGTACAATCTTTGATTTATTGCTCTATAGAGCAAATTCTTATAAGGATAAAGCAAAATAAGAGTAGCCCTGTGGTGACAAATGTATGAGCAAATAGATATACAATGACTAGTTATGAGAGCAATAAAAACTTAAGTAAAATGCAGAGTCAACTGACCTAGAATAAAATGGTTACTAGAACATAGTTATAGAAATTCATATTATATGGAATGTTAAGCAAACTTTGGGGTCATCAGTCAAAGATGAAGCAACTATATTGATTCTGGTGACAAAAATAGAGTACAGCTACACAAAATATAGGACTGAACATTTAAACATCCAAAGATTTAAGGAAAGGAGTACTGATTTTTTAGTACCAAGGAGAGCTCCAAATAAGTTATTGCTTTCATAATAAAAATTAACTCACCCTCTGTTAAAATGTCTATACTGCCTAGAGCAATCTATACTTTTAATGCCTTTCTGATCAAAATTCCACCAGTATTTTTCAAAGAGCTGGAGCAAATAATCCTAAAATTTGTATGGCATCAGAAGAGACCCCGAATTGATAAGGAAATGCTGAAAAAGAAAACAAAACTGTAAAAGAAAACAAAACTGTCAGCATCATGTTACCTGATTTCAAGCTTTACTACAAAGCTGTGATCACCAAGACAGCATGGCACTGGCATAAAAACAGACACATAAACCAGTGGAACAGAGTAGAGAGCCCAGATATGGACCCTCAACTCTATGGTCAAATTATCTTCGACAAAGCAGGAAAAAATATACAGTGGAAAAAAGACAGTCTCTTTAATAAATGGTGCTGGGAAAATTGGACAACTATATGTAGAATGAAATTCAACCATTCTTTTACACCGTACACAAAGATAAACTCAAAATGGATAAAAGACCTCAATGTGAGACAGGAATCCATCAGAATCATAGAGGATAACATAGGCAGTAACCTCTTTGATATCAGCCACAGCAACTTCTTTCAAGATAAGTCTCCAAAGGCAAAGGAAACAAAAGCGAAAATGAACTTTTGGGACTTCATCAAGATCAAAAGCTTCTGTACAGCAAAGGAAACAGTCAACAAAACAAAGAGGCAACCCACAGAATGGGAGAAGATATTTGCAAATGATGGTACAGATAAAAGGCTGATATCCAGGATCTATAAAAAACTTCTCAAACTCAACACACACAAAAGAGATAATCATGTCAAAAAATGGGCAGAAGACATGAACAGACACTTCTTCAATGAAGACATACAAATGGCTATCAGACACATGAAAAACTGTTCATCATCACTAGCCATCAGGGAGATTCAAATTAAAACCACATTGAGATACCACCTTACAATAGTTAGAATGGCCAAAATTAGCAAGACAGGAAACAACATGTTTTGGAGAGGATGTGGAGAAAGGGGAACCCTCTTACACTGTTGGTGGGAATGCAAGTTAATGCAGCCAGTTTGGAAAAAAGTGTGGAGATTCCTTAAGAAATTAAAAATAGAGTTTCCCTATGACCCTGCCATAACACTGCTGGGTATTTACCCCAAAGATACAGATGTAATAAAAAGAAGGGCCATCTGCACCCCAATGTTCATAGTAGCAATGTCCACAGTCACCAAACTGTGGAAAGAACCAAGATGCCCTTCAACAGACAAATGGATAAGAAAGATGTGGTCCATATATACTATGGAGTATTATGCCTCCATCAGAAAGGATGAATACCCAACTTTTGTATCAACATGGACGGGATTGGAAGAGATTATGCTGAGTGAAATAAACCAAGCAGAGAGAGTCAATTATCATATGGTTTCACTTATTTGTGAAGCATAACAAATAACATGGAGGACATGGGGAGATGGAGAGGAGAAGAGAGTTGGGAAGGGGAGTTGAACTATGAGAGACTATGGACTCTGAAAAACATTCTGAGGGTTTTGAAGGGGCGGGGTGTGGGAGGTTGGGGGAGCCAGGTGGTGGGTTTTATGGAGGGCATGTATTGCAAGGAGCACTGGGTGTGGTGCATAAACAATGAATTCTGTTACACTGAAAAGAAATTGAATAAATTAATTTAAAAAATTAACTCATCCTCTAAAACAGAAGGGAGATGAGAAAGAGAGAGAGAGAAAGAGACTCTTTATATTGGGTATTTACAAACCAACATTACAAACCATGTTATTTGTAATGATGTACAAGTACTTGTAGTAAAATAGCCTCCAGGAAATGGAAATGTCTTCTTTTCTTCCACCTTGGAGTATTTGGTATAAATGTCTAGTATTGTCTAGTCAAGACTTCTTTCATGAAAGTCAAGGTTCTCAGAGATTTCACTGGACTGGACTCTGGGAAAGGAATAGTTTGGGCTTCTTAGAATGAGGCCCTATCTCTCCAATACAAGAACCCTCATAACAAGTGAGTAAGTTGGGGCACCTGGGTGGCTCAGTCATTATGCATCTGCCTTCAGTTCGGGTCATGATCCCGGGTGGGTTTGAATCCTCCACTGGGCTCCCTGTTCAACAGAAAGCATACTTCTCCCACCCCCTGATTCTGTTCTCTCTCTTGCTGTGTCTCTCTCTGTCAAATAAATAAACAAAATTTTTTTAAAAAGTGAGTAAGTTATCCTCTGGGACAAGCTCATATGCCAATGGTTAAGGCTTATTATTGAGTTAGTCAATAGTTTAGAACCATGAACAGATGTATAAGAAAAGAAAATTTATCATATGCCAGGAATGGCACGAAGAGTCAGAGAAATTGCTCAGTATTCAACTTTTGGGGGCCATTAAAGCAATGACTGTAAGCAAAAATGATTTGCCTTCATGACAATCTAAGGAAAGCCCAGAATTCTGCAATAACAGTGTAGATAATTTATCACAGTGATATTTACCTATTACTATCTAATGAAAAATAAATGCTTAAGGTAAATTTCATGTAGTATGTTCTTTTACTTTAAATAAGAAAAAATATAAAAATATCAACATAATAATTGAGAAAGAAAAGAAACCACAGTTTAGGATAGATATGTAGTTAAACCATCTGTCATGGACAACTGAAATCTTTTTTATTATTCTTTGATAATGACATGTGCTGCAACATCATTCTGTAAAGCACTGAAAAGAAGTTACAAGAGAACAAGATCATGGAAGCTGTTTGCATAGTAAATGAAATGAGAAACAATCACTTGAGAGAACTCCCCTTTGTGACCTCTACAGGACTAGTTTCAGTGCCTGCAGTAGTCATCTTGGATCCTGATTTAATACTAATTTCTAGAAGTGTCATGCCACAGAGTTGAGTGACGATGTATGAAGAAAGTAGTCTTTAAAAGGAAACTAAAAAAAAAAATACATATATATATATGTATTTTATATATATATATATATATATATATATATATATATATGGCACTTTTAAAAAGACATCCCTTCTCACACAACCCCCCTTCACTTTATTTTTCAGTATTCCCATATAAATAGAAAAAGTGAGGGTGCCTGGGTGGCTCAGTGGGTTAAGCCTCTGCCTTTGGCTCAGGTCATGATCTCAGGGTCCTGGAATCGAGTCCCACATTGGGCTCTCTGCTTGGCAGGGAGCCTGCTTCCTCCTGTCTCTCTGCCTGCCTCTCTGCCTACTTGTGATCTCTCTCTGTCAAATAAATAAGTAAAATCTTTAAAAAAAAAAAAGTGAGCTATATTTTTTCCTATACTACTGTTTTCATCAATTTCTTCTGTGTAGTATTTACTGCTTTGATATAGTTATTTTATCTCTGAACATACAAAGGACCAAATAAAATATGGCAATACATTATTTTATTTTTAAAGATTTTATTTACTTATTTGATAGAGAGAGAAAGAGAGGGAACACAAGCAAGAAAAGTGGGAGAAGGAGAAGGAGGCTTCCCTCTAAGTGGGGAGCCTGATGTAGGGCTTGATCCCAGGACCCCAGGATCATGACCAGAGTCTAAGGCAGAACCACCCAGACACCCCAACAATATGTTATTTTAAGGCCAGCACTTAAAGTCCTATAAATGGAGTACATTCCTTGTGGCAAAGGGGAAAGAATTGCCATAAGACAATTTACATTTCCTTTGCTTGTTTTCTGTCCTAATTATGTCTGAAAATCTTTGTAAAATAAGTTAAAATAGTTACTCATGGGCTTTTCATAATGAACCATCTTCATTATTTAATATTTTCTCTGGGTACTAAATTGATGTCAGGTTTGACAAGTTGATGCATCTTCCAAAGTTACTGAAAGATAATTAGATCCAGTAGGTTTTAAATCTTCCTATGACAAGTATTCTATTTAATCTAAGTCAATATTTAAACCAATATATCCTTCTCTTTACTGGAGTTTATCAATATGTAGTGAACACCAAAGTTTATGGGAAAGGAAATATTGGTCAATCATAATGATGGTTAGTAACAACAGCATCATTATTAAAAAACAGTACAGCAAGTTTATTTAAATTTAGCTATTTTCTGAATAAGGCTATTATATTTTAGATATTCTGAATCATCTGATGTGTTGCCTCTCTCTTCCTATTTCTGAACCTATCTCCATTAAATTTAAAGAAACCTATATACCAAGCTACCTATACTTACCCCTTCATAAATATAGGCAAACAACTAAGTATCACTAGAGATGATCTGGGGATCTCTTTATGCGAAAAAAGAAATCCCAATACTCACAAACAGAATTACACACTCTAAACCAAAAGAGATCATTTGGAAGTTAAAACCAAACTTAAAAAAGAAAAAAAACAACAACAAGTGAGTGAATTGCTTACCTCAAATCTTAGCTTGTTGGCATGGTCACCAGGACTCTGTATCTGTTCAGCTCCTAACCAATAGCTATATGCATACATTCATCTCTATCACATTAGCCAGCCTGGTGCTCAGACAAGAAATTGACTGCTGGGAGCTCTACTGCCTGGAACATGTCACCCAGCCAAGTAACAAGACAACCGGAGTGCAGGAGATATGACTCTTTCACTACATTCGGTGAGAGGTGTGTTAGGGAGCTTGTCTCCAAAGTATTGTTTGTAGACGTGAAACCCACATTTCTTGATGGAAATTTGTACTGACACTTACCACTGGCTCTTCCGTCCTGAGCAGCACATCACTGACAAAGAGAATTCTGCCAATAACCATGCTTAAGAGCACTGTACCATTGACAGCAAAAATTACTGAATTTACTGGAACAGATTAATAAATTGGCCAATGAGTTCATAGGTCTTTAAAAATCTTGGTATCACATCTTTGTTGGGAGAAGAGATTCTGGGTTTAACTCCTCCTTATGGAAAGTCTCTATTGAATAAAGTAAGAAGTCTGAGTTCACATTTCCCATTTTCCCAGGTCCCACAGCTGTAACTAAACTCCATGCCCTATAATTCCATCCTCACCACCACGTCAACCTGGGTACGCATGCATGTATACATATCCTCAGTACTGAGTGACCAACTTATGTTAACTTTCACACTCTTATTAGATAGACAGTATCCCATAAATGCCTCTCTCAAATTTGAAAATGATTTGAATGTAGATCAGAATTCCAGACCAATATTGAATGTTATCCTCGTATCCCATTCCCTCTAGCCACATAAACCCCAGTCATCTCTGCTTAAAATCTCATGATTAATAGATTTCTATGGCAGAAATTTACAGAGTCAGTGCATGAAATGGTATACTACCCTCACCATGATACACACATGAATAAGGAGATGAAATGTAATTCTTGCCATGGTCAGTACCATGGTATTGTGTTTCCCCAAAAATGTTTATTTTGCCCTTTCCACCATCAAAAAAGTGTATCATCTGGTGTATAGACTGATCCATCACTGGCTTCTAGACTCATACTGTGATTCCTGGAGGAGACTTGGCCAAGGTGCAGCCAGTGCTGAGGCCTAGACCCACTTGGATCACAGGTCTGCCCCAGGGTATTACAATCATGCCTTCAAATATAAGTAATGAGTTGGAGGAGAGAGAGTGTCCTGTACATTTAAGAACATTACTATCCCAGAGAAAGATAATGAGGAATGTGTCATGTGTACCCTTAACCTTCCTTTGTGTCCTATGGTATATCACACCCATGGAGCTCTAGCTTCTATATGAGAGACAATACAGCTATTTAGTTAGACTGACTTCATCTGAGATCAAGTCTGATTTTTCCAAGTGTACCTGAAAATCTTCTACATCGCATCTCTGAAATTTTAAATTTTGTTAAGAAACATAATTAGCTATCTTGGTGCTGTTCAGGTATATACTGAAACCATAAAATTAGAGAAAGTCTAATAAAAAACCTGGAAGAGAAAGATTTTTTTAATATGTTATAAATATAATAGCAAATTTAAAATTTCAGTGGAGGTTAAAAAATAAAAAGGTAGGGGCATTTGGGTGGCTCAGCGGGTTAAGGCCTCTGCCTTCAGCTTCAGTCATGATCTCAGGATCCTGGGATCGGGCCCCACATCGGGCTCTCTGCTCAGTGGGGAGCCTGCTTCCCCCTGCCTCTCTGCCTACTTGTGAACTCTGTCTGTCAAATAAATAAATAAATAAAATCTTTAAAAAAAGTAAAAAGGTAAACATAATAAATGAAGCAAAATTACTGTTCTCTAAGACAGAGCTGAGGAAATCACTCAGGAAACCTAGACTAGGGTAAATTAGATTCTATAATGTAAGCACAAGGATTTTTGCCTACTTCCTATTGTATTCACAGAGCTTAGAGCTCAGTACTTATTCAGTAGACATTTATTAATATATTATTTAATAATTATCAACCAAAAAGACCAAAATAATGTAAATTATTAAAGCAAGAAGACAGGAAGAATCAACATAAGAAGAACAATGTCTAAGTATTCTAGAATGAAGAAATGAGGATATAAATGGGAAGAGGAAAATTTTTTTTTTAATTTTTCTGAGCTGAAGGAAAATATAATCTCCAGAGTGAAAGACTATACTTTGTTCCAAAAATTTGAATGAAGGGGCAACTGGCTGGCTCAGTTGGTAGAACATGTAGCCTTTGATCTCAGAGTTGTGAATTCAAGCCCCACATTGCATGTAGAGTCTAATTAAATATATAAATATATATTTTTATATTCATATATAAAATATAATATATAAATAATATGATATAAATATAATATATACCTATTTAAATATTAGATATATTTTATATAAAATATAAAAACAAATATATAAAAATAAAAAAAATATAATGAAGAATTGATCACTACAGATGCATTTTCTAGCAGAATTTCAAACCCAAAATAAAACTGTGCTTAAAATCTTTAGAAAGTATATCTACATTACCTACAAAGGAACAAGAATCTGACTGTCAGTTGTCTCAGCCAAACAGAAGGCTAAGAGGCAATGGAACAGTGATTTTAGAATTTATGAGGGAAAATTAGTTTGAACCTCGAATTCAATATCCAGTCAAAATAGCAATCAAGTTTGAGGAGAAGTTAAAAACATTTCAGATCTTTAGGATGAAGAATGATTACATGCTTGCAGGCATCCTTCAAAAAACTTGAGTTTTTATTCCTGAAAAGTAAAAAAGGAAATCAAGAAAGAGAAGCACATTTGGATTCATTATAATTTTGCAATGAAATTTCTGTGCAATTCATTCAAATAAAAACAGGAAGTCAAAGAGTTCTATAAAAACTTTCCTGAAGGAATAGACAGATCCCATTCAATGATATGTATAATTAAGATCTTGAAAGATTTTACCAATATGACTAAACTTACAGGGTGTTTTTTGCAGCCATAATAAAAAATGCAGTTAGACACTCTTCGGAGAACCAGAAGATGTATAAGAAACTCAGAGACCACATCTTTAACACACTAAAATATAATGAGCATTAAAATCTTAGAATGTCCTCTTTCTTTTGGCACATTTTAATTATGTAAGATTATATTCTCTTTCCAGTGGGCCCACAATAGTACTTAGATTAAAATGATATTTATATATTTAATAATATAATAAATAATTTAAATAATATTTATGCATAACATTAACCACATTTACATAATGTTAATATTTTATAAGGTTGATTTGTTTTCAAGTTTTAAAATCAACCCACAGTGAAAACATAGGAAATAACATTAAACTTGAAAAAATGAAACAAAATATAAGTTGGCAAATCAAACAATGATATGGCTGGGGTGCCTGGGTGGCTCAGTCAGTTAAGTGTCTGCCTTTGGCTCAGGTCATGATCCCAGGGTCCTGGAATAGATCCCTGCATTAGGCTCCCTGCTCCATGGGGAAACTGCTTCTCCCTCTGCCTCTGCCTCTGCCTGCCGCTACCCCTGCTGTGTGCGCTCTCTCTCTCTCTTTCTCAAATAAAAATAAATGATAGAGCAGACAGAATTTGGAAAACACAATGTGCAAGGAGAATTAAGGAAAATGTAAGTATACTATTTTCTTTATCATATGTAATATGAGGTCAATGAGTACTCATAAATTATATGACTCAAGAAATATTTGTTGGAGAATATTACTTAAAGTCATAAATATAATACTAGAAGAATTATAAATAATATGAATAATTTGGTACTAGAAAGAAGGTAGAAATTAATACGATGATGCAAACTGAGTAGATACTGTCTGAAGTTGACAAATCAAGAAATAGAAATAAAAACATAATTTAGAGAAGCTATGATAACCACACATGAACTGAAAACAAACATTTTTTAAAGTGCTTACAACTGCAGATTTCAGCTGGAAATTGAGATAGAGGAAGTAAGCAACTTTCATTTTAAAATTTCCTTTCAAACTGTCTTAATATATATATGAGGAAATATATATATATATATGGGATACATATATATAGGGGATATATATATATATCATCTGTCCCATATATATATATATATATATATATATATATATATATATGACAGAGTTTCCTCTTATTGTTTCTTTTCTACAAGAAAACATGATTTCTATAAATCTTCATACCCACATTACCAACCAGTTCTTTTCTATTAATCAAATAATAAGAATAGAAATTCCTCTTGGTTATTATAAGTATTACCTACGCTATGTTTTACAACATGCTCAAAGTTTCAATGCACATTCTCTCAGTTAATCGACAGTGTAAGTTATTATCTCCACTCTATAACTGCTGAAACTTTGTTTCAAATCAGTAAAATAGATTCTTCCGATCATTCAATTTTTCAAAACCTGTGTGTGCCAGAAACTGTGATAGGCACAGGGAATCCAATGGCCAGATAGTTGAGTGGGAATGGACAATGTTAATAACAACATATAAATATACAATTAAAAAGGAGATAGGTGATCCAAAGGAAAACATCACAGTTTCAAGAAACCAATATAAGCTAACCTGTTTTAAGTGAAGTGAGTGGAAGTTAAAAAGGCAAGGAAAGAAGAGGTGCTTTAGAGAGAAAACAGAATGGGCCGCCATCCTGAGAGATGGCGCATCATCTAGGAAATGAACCATGGCTAGAGCAGCTACAGGAAACAGCAGATGAGGAGCAGTATTGGAAGGTAAAATTAGGGAAGTAAGCAGAACCAGACGATGCAGGATCTGTAGGCCATGTTAAAGACTTCTTCTTTATCCTAAGGACAGTAAGAAGCCATTTAAAGGACAAGGAGATATACTATGATTGGTTTTGCATTTTATAATAAAGTAAATAATAATAATAATAATAAAATAAGTAAGTAAAATAATAAATAAATAAGTGAATAAATAAGGTGTGGTGATCTAGGGCTAGAGTATCTGCGTAGATGTTTGGTCTCCAAGTCCAGGGCTCTATTAGAATTACCTCTTGAGAGATAGCTTCCTATTAAACAAATACATCACTTACTTGGATTTGGATATTTTTTTCTCCAACATCATTATCACTATTAAATATTGCCCAGAACACTACTTTGCCCGCAGAAGAAAATCAATAAAAGCTGGGAGAATAAATGAATATATTGCTTCTATGTATTTTTTTATTCTTTTTTGTTTTGTTTTGTTTTTTTAATTTTTTTTAAATTTAAACATATAATGTAACCCCACCACCCTCTCCCAATATGCCTCCCCTCCACCCCCTTCAGTTTGTTTTATGACATTAAGAGTCTCTTTTCGTTTGTCTCCCTCCCGGTCCCATCTTGTTTCATTTATTCTTTTCCTACCCCCTTAGCTTCTATGTAATTTTTAAAGCCACTCTGTCAGAAGATGCCATCTGAAGATCTCTTTGACTTATATTTCCCTTCCATGGAATATCAGTTATTTTTCTTTACCTGTCTCCTCTCACATATAAGGAAAATGTATCTTATATATTGTCAACCCACAATAGTGAAGAGATTTCTGTAAAATAGAGGAACAGTTTAGGAAAAATATGAGGAAGAAAAGGGATTCTGAATTCTTATATAGTCATTTAATCTAAGGACTTACATGGTTCAAGGGTTATGCCAACTCTGTATTGGGGTGATGAGGGGAAAGAAAGAGAAGCAAAATACTACAGGTGTGAGGAAGTAGTAACTAGGGAGTGTGGAATGAAATAAGTTAACAAGATGACACATAAGAAGACAAACACAGAGACACATACAAGGCCCACACAGATGAAAATAAGCAAACAAGTATGCACATCGCTGCATGGCCACATGTATTCACTCAGATCTGCAGGTATGCAAACCCTACCAGCAGTCAGAACATAGTCACTACACACGTGAAACAGCCAAGCCCCTAGCTGGGTGCAAAAGAAAGCTAGGATTCCCTGTGAAAGTTCATATGCATGTATGTGCCTTAGTGTTTCAGGTGATTATCAATACCTACAGCAAAACTCAACACAAGCAAATGACACAAGGCACCTTTTTTTCTACTTAGAATATACTGAAATCCCATCTTCAAATGAAATATGGTCCAGTAGCCTTTGTCATGTTAGTCCTTGATGCATCATGTTACAGGTGATTTATTTACAAGGAATAACTGACTTAGATACCAATTAATCATTTCAGGTAAAGACCTGAACACATTAATTTGGTGGGAAAATGTTTAGAAAGCACCTTACATAAATACTCTTACATTTCCTTCTCAGCTGATGATGTCTTGACCACCCACACACACTTAACAGTGTGCTAGAAACTATTATCCTTGTTTTTACCTTCCCACACATAATTCTATCTCTTCTTCCCCTAAGCTTGTTTTTCAGGTTGTAAAAAGACTGGAACACAATGTCTATTTCTATCAGCTTTGAAGACCAAACTAATAAGATATACTTCCAGCTGAGAAAGTGTATTTTAGAAGTTTGTGTTCACGGTTTATAATAATGAAATCAAGAAGAGCGGATCATTTGAAATGGATTTACATTTTTAAAAAATCATTTTTTTCACAAAGGAAACATCTTGTACACATTAATATGTGGGAATCTTTCAGCATATGAAACAGTCATAAATATATCAAAGACTTCAAATTTTTCAGGATATTTAATGAAATATCAATGGTATATAAGACTGATATATATTTTGACTTTTATATGTACAGGATTAAACCATGAGTCTAAAATGTTAACTAAATTAACAAATTCTCTCTGAATAGAATTCCTATTAATAAGCCCAGATCTACAAGGAATGTAGTCTTTCAGTACTGGGTCTGTGATGGCAGGACCTGACAAAAGAAGAGAAAGATGTCTCTAGTGCAGGTTTCCCAAGTCCTTTTTAGGGATCACCTGTCTCCCTGGCCAAAATGATTCAATTGCCTGAAACACCGAGCAACTGCAACAACAACAAAATGGCTTCCTGATTTTTTAATCCACATGGCACACACTGTATTTTATCCTTGGAGGTGTGTGTGTGCTGTGGGCGGGGGGGGGGGGGGGGGGGGGTGCTTATCAGGACTTTCTGATAATGAAGAAAAACACCAACTCTGATTTACCTAAGAACACTAAGGAAATTCTGGAAGAACTGAACACCTAGTCTGTGAAAGGAGCAGGAACCAGGGGAGGCAAGAGAAATTTATAGACAATCTCCTCTGTTCTCATTGGATGATTTAGACAGATGACCTTTTGAATCTTTCAATACAGGAATAAAAATGCTTGTCCTTGGGTAGGTCACTTTCCTACTTTTGTAAACCTAAGGAGAAGTGAGTTCAGGGGGTAGGTTACTGTAGAATCCACAAGAGGCATCACCCAAGAAGGGGAGAGTATAACCAAAACACAGAGGCTAGAGACAGAAAAGTGCTGCATACAGCCTCCAAAGTGGCCCCTGACAAACTGTATGATTTGAATAGTCTCCTGCACATTAATCAGGACAGATCTCTGAGACTAGGAGAATATAACAGAAGTGAAGAGGATTTGTGACTTCCAAGTCAAGGCCATAAAAATCATTGGAACTCCTGTTCTGGTCTCTTAGAGTGTTTACTCTGGAAAAAGCCAGCTTTCATGCCATAAGGACACTCAGGTGGAGAGCCCTATGGAGGGCCCCATGTGAAGAGGGATGGAGACCTCCCTTCAAGTCAGCACCAACCTGCCAACCATGGAAATGAACCACCTTCCAGATGGATCCTCCAGGTCCAGTCAAGGCTGATGACTTCCACCCCAGCCAATGTCTGACTGAAATCTAATAAGAGGCCTGAATTAGAACCTGCCCACTTGGACTGTTCCAAATCTCTGACCCATAGAAACAGTGAGATAACAAATGATTATTATGTTTTAAGGCATTAGAATTTGAGGTAATTAGTTATATAGTGATAGATAACTCATAAAGTGACCTTCGGCCACTAGAGAGAAGACAGAGGTTTATGAACAAGTCAAACCAGCAGAAATCAGAGTCAATAATAAGTCATCAATAAATGTGCATTAATTACCTATAAAATAGTGAGGCAATAATATATAACAGTTACTGGATGACCTTTGAAACTAGACTATGTAGGTCAGAATCCTAACTACTCCACTGTGTGACCTTTGGCAAACTGCTTACCTCTTTGGGAGATAATACCATTTTCTCTAGTTTATAGAATGGAGATGATAAAAATTATATTTAATTCAAAGGTTAATTGTGAGGATTATATAACATGATCCAATAAAATACTTAGAATTTTGAGTGGTAAGATATAATAACTTCTATGATATGTAATATATAATATATATAACTATATATATTATATATATACCTATATATGTGTGTATATGTATATACCTACATACATATACATACATATAGGCACTGACATACATTTGTATAATCATTTAATTTTTTTAAAAGATTTTATTTATTTATTTGACAGAGAGAGACACAGCGAGAGAGGGAGCACAAGCAGGGGGAGTGGCAGCGGGAGAAGCAGGCTCCCCGCTGAACAGGGGGAGCCTGATGCAGGGCTCTATCCCTGAGCCTAAGGCAGATGCTTAATGACTGAGCCACCCAGGCTCCCCTCATTTAATTTTTATACAACCTTAGGAAATACATACTACTATATTATTCATTGTACAGATGAGGAAACTAATGTATAGATAATACAGTGTAGAGCATTCTTTCAAATCTAGACGGTTTGTTACCAGAATTTGCACTCTTAACTATGATGATACAGAAACTTCCAATTAATTAGAACATGCATCATAAATATTTGATATTATTGAGAAATTGTGCTAATTGATGTTGAAAGTAATGCATCCATCATCTTTTTTTTCTTATAGAGGCTACATTTTAGATTAGAAAATGAGATTGATAATAAGAAAATCAGATTCATTAGGAATATTGTTTTATAGAAAAAGTAGTACATTTCATTATAAAGAATTAAGTTAATATTTATAAAATGGTGTCTAAGAACTAGTAATGGGACAATACCTCCATATAAACATTTTCTTGATAGAATAATTATGTATATACATTTGGGGGTTCTACATAATGTACATCAAACATGCTAAGTGTGTTTTAGAGCTTTCAACCTTTGTCTCATTGCAAGATTGTCAGCCAGCATTTGTCATTGTTTTCCATGTACAACCTCAGAAGTCTCCTTAAACTGCCCTATCTATTCCTAACTTGTTTTGAATTGAGAAAATGATAGCCAAACATGGTAAATTGAGTACTGTACTCAAAACTTCATGTCTACCCAGACCTCAGAATGTAATCTTGTTTTGGAAATAAATTCTTTGCAGATGTAATTAGTTAAGATGAGGTCATACTGGATTAGGGAGCACCCTAAATTGAATGACTGGTGATCTTATAAGAAAAGGAGAGAACACATAGAAATAAGGCCATGTAAAGACAGAGGCAAAGATTGGAGGGATGCAGCTCCAGGCCAAGGAAAGCCAAAGATTACTAGGAGCTACCAGACATGGAAAAAGCAAGACAAGATTCATTCCTAGGCAGCATGCTACAGTTAACACCAGGATTTCCAGCTTCTAGACTCCACAACTAAGAAGATATATTTTTGTTTTTTTATAGTCATCAGACACAGTGTCAGTCCAGAGGCAGTGCGGGACCCAAGCTTTCCACTGCCCCTGTTATCTCTCCTTTCCCCCCACCATTCCCCACTGCTTTTGCACCCCTCTTCACACACACACACACACACACACACACACCATTTTGTCTTGGGGGCCAATACCTTATACCCCCTATTGTTGCCCAAACCACAGAGACTGAGGGCTACAGCTGGATGGACAGGAACCTCCCCTTACCTATACTCTTCCTGTATGTGGCTGGAAAATTTTTTTGCTTTGGCATTTTGTTTTGTTTTCTTAAAAAAAAATAAACTCATCAAATTAAGTGGCAAGTTATTAAGGCAGTCCTAGGAAACTAATATACTAACATTATAGAAATTGGACTAAAAGGAGTCATAATAGAAATTGTATTAAAGGGGTTATTGCAGTAGGGTATTTTTCTCTCTCAGTGTGGGTGTAAAAACCCTTCCCAGGGGAAAAAAAAAAATGCATGCGTAGGGGTTTGAGGAAATATTCAGGAACTCCCAAGCCTGTATTTATTCTGGGCTCCAGCTCAGAAGGAAGACACTAAAATTTTTGTCAGGACAACAAAGGGAGACCTGGAAACCAAGGATCCCTGCTTTGGCTGGTAATGACATAACTAGTCCTTGAGATCTCTTAAATTCTAGGAGAAAATAAATGTGTGATTCCACCTGAGAATCTCATTACTTGAACCAAATTCAGGTGATAATCCAAGGTCAGAGGCACAGCAGAGAGAATAGATTGGCCCCAGTTAGGAGTATCCAAGCATCATGCATCACACATGAGTCAAAGGTCCACGGAACCACTCTCTCCACTTGTGAATTGTGCTTATCAGGAACAGCAGGTTAGATTAGAGAATTTAGTGGTATGCTCTCGGTAAGTGAAAAGAAAAGGACACTCCACAATTGAATGTATTTGTAACAAGTTGTTCCAAATCCTATTATTTGTACCTCACTGCTTATTATTAGAAACTTACAAAGAAGAGAAGTAGCAAGAAAGTCATTTTTATGGAATTTGGATGTAATTGGACTTCTTTCTATAAAAATAACTAATGTTTCTTATTTCCTGAAATTCTTCAGTTGGTTTTTGATGATTCATAGAATACAATGTAACATGAGAACATGAAAATAAGAGTTTATTCCCCAGGCTTTGAGTAGAGAAGGTCAGATGGAAATGGCTATTGTTCAAATGATATAACTTAGGCAAAGTGCCAAAAATATAATGTAAGTACTCACAAAAATTAGTTCCTTCCAGTAACCTTAAAAGTCTTTTTAAATTTTTAAATTTTCTTTTTAGTGTAACAGTCAGAGAAAGATTGTCTTGGCAATTCTAGAGTCTCAGAGCTACATATTCAAAAGAACATTCCCAAGTTCTTGTCCATTGCCCTTTGAATTGTGATTAGTAGTACTAGTTCTAACAACTAAGATATATCAGAAACTATAAGGCAATTAGTGTTCCCTCACTTTTCTTTCCGCCAGACATAAACCCTCATCCCTTTAGAATTTCTTTAAGGGCTTATTTTTTTATTATTATTTTTATTTTTCTCCACTAGAGGCAGTTTAAAAGTTTCACTTTTTTTTATAAGACCCCAAAAAGGAAACAAAACAAAGCAAAAGCCTATAATTATATATATATATATATATATATATATATATAAATATATATATATAATCACCATACACACACACACACACAGGAATTAACTAATACACAGGAATTAATATAGTTATAAATAACTATATACACACGCACAGGAATTATAATATATTTTTTCCTTCAGTTAATATATATATTATTAAATAGTATTATAGTAATACTATTAAATAGTATTAAATAGTATTATAGTAATATATTATTAAATAGTATTATAGTATTATTAAATAGTATTATAGTAATAAATAGTAATTATTAAATAGTATTATAGTAATTATATTATTAAATAGTATTAAATAATATATAATTATATATATTATTATATAGTATTCTATGGTAGTACATATAGTATATATAACTAGTATATATTAGTTATACATACACACACATATATATACATATGTGTATATATATATATATATACAAACACGCAGGAATTAACTAAAGGAAGTTCCCAATGGCCAAAACTGGAACAATTTGAACAACAAAATAAAGTATTATTGGATTAAAACCCAAAGTATAAAATAAGTATCTCTGAGTTCATACCAATATAAATAATTGATTGAATAAACAAATGGATAAGAAGAGACAAATCTCCCATGCAGGAGAATCTCAATAATTTATATAGATCCTGTGCCTTGAAGAGACTGAAGCATAACTCCCCTCTCCTGAAGTGTGGGTTACTCAGTGACTTTCTTTCAAAGACTATAATATGGAAAGAGGCAAAAAAATAACATAGTGGAGAAACCTGACAAACGCTATCTAGCCAGGTGATCAAGGTTAACATCAACCATGATAAACATGTTGACAGTATATACCCTAGATATGAAGTGATCTCTGTAGTCTTCCTTTCAAAAACTCAAACTCAAGCTGGTTGATAATCCTACACAATACCTGACCAGGATTCCTCAAAACTCTGAAGGTCATCAAAAGCAAGAAAAGTCTGAAAAACTATAAAACTGTCACAGTTTAGAGAAGCCTAAAGAGACATATCAGCTACATGTCATATCTTGGAAACAATCCTGGAACAGAAAAAAATGTTAATGTAGAAATTAATAAAAGAGGAAACTGGATATGAAGTATGTGGGAACTCTACTATCTTTGCATTTTTTCTGTAAACCGAAAACTACTCTAAAGATTTTTATTTTTATACATTATATAATTTTTTACGTATTATTGGTCTCTATTTTTGGTTTCTTAGCTAGAGCTAGCTAGCTCCTTCAAGAAGCTCACTCAGCTTAGAACCTCATTAACCCCACAAAATTCCTATAAGATAGATTCTATTATTATAGCAGTTTTACAGATAACAAACTGCATTTTACAGATAACAAACTGGAAAAGCTTAGATAGCTTACCAAAAGACCTGTCCAAAACATGACAGTGATAGAAATGGAACTCAGCCCAGTTCTAGAACTTATATTCTTAACCATTATCTCATACTCTTCCATCATGTGACAGCGTATTTATAGAAAGTATAGAACAATCCACATATATGTTTTTAGAACTGATAATTTTAGGAGGTTACTGATTACATGATCAAAGTGGAATAATCTATTATATTTCCCTAAATTCCCATAATGAATTATTAGAAAATAAAAATATTGAAGAACATACTGCTTATGGTAGCATCCAAATTATTAGGTACAGGAAATCAAATAGTAGATGTGTAAGACCTCCACATAGGAAACAATAAAACATTACTGAGAGAAATTAAAGAAGACCTAGATAAATGAAGGCATATAACATGTTTATTCATGAAAACACTTGACATTATGAAGGTATCAGTTCTTCTCAAACTTCTAAAGAATCAGTACAATTATAACTGAGTAGGTGTTTGTGTAACTTTAGAAATCATCCTAAAATTTAAGTTGAATGCAATGGACTTATAATAGTCAAGATAATATCCAAGATAGAGGAAGAAGGGGAAATATTTGTTTTAACACTTTGTAGAAAGATTTATTTTAAAGCAACACTGAGTGAAGATGTGGTATTAATGCCTGAATATCAAAGAGGCAACTGAAGTTGATTTAAAAAGAGCCTGGAAAGGGATCTATGCATATATGGAGATTTCAATTATGTCTCCAAAGGCAAAGGAAACAAAAGGGAAAATGAACTTTTGGGACTTCATCAAGATCAAAAGCTTCTGCACAGCAAAGAAAACAGTCAACAAAACAAAGGGGCAATCCATGAAATGGGAGAAGATGTTCACAAATGACACTATAGACAAAGGTCTGATATCCAAGATCTATAAAGAACTCCTCAAACTCACACCCAAAAAACAGATAATCATGTCAAAAAATGGACAGAAGACACGAACAGACACTTCTCCAAAGAAGGCATACAAATGGCTAACAGACATGAAAAAATATTCATCATCATTAGCCATCAGGGAGATTCAAATCAAAACTACATAGCGATACACCACCTTACACCAGTCAGAATGGCCACAATTAACAGGACAGGAAACAACAAGTGTTAGAGAGGATGTGGAGAAAGGGGAACCCTCATACACTGTTGATGGAAATGCAAGTTGGTGCAGCCACTTTGGAAAACAGTTTGGAGATTCCTCAAAAAGTTAAAAAAGAGCTATCCTATGACCCTGCAATTGCACTACTGGATATTTACCCCAAAGATACAGATATAGTGAAAAGAAGGGCCATCTGTACCCCAATGTTCATAGCAATGGCCACAGTCGCCAGTCTGTGGAATGAGCCAAGATGCCCTTCAACAGATGAATGGATAAAGATGTGGTCCAGGGGCACCTGGGTGGCTCAGTGGGTTAAAGCCTCTGCCTTCGGCTTGGGTCATGATCCCAGGGTCCTCAGATGGAGCCCCACATCGGGCTCTCTGCTCAGCCGGAAGCCTGATTCCTCCTCTCTCTCTCTTCTCTCTGCCTGCCTCTCTGCCTACTTGTGATCTACATCTGTCAAATAAATAAATAAAATCTTTAAAAAATAAATAAATAAAATTTTAAAAAAAGAAGATGTGGTCCATATATACAATGGAGTATTATGCCTCCATCAGAAAGGATGAATACCCAACTTTTGTATCAACATGGATGGGACTGAAGGAGATTATGCTGAGTGAAATAAGTTAAGCAGAGAGAGTCAATTATCATATGGTTTAACTTACATGTGGAGCATAAGGAATAACATGGAGGGCATTAGGAGAAGGAAAGGAAAAGTGAATTGAGGTAAATTGGAGGGGGGATGAAGCATGAGAGATGTGGACTCTGAGAAACAAACTGAGTGTTTTGGAAGGGAGGGGAGTGGAGGGATGGGTGAACCTGCTAGTGGGTATTAAGGAAGGCACGTATTGCATGGAGCACTGGGTGTGATGCATAAACAATGAATCTTGGAACACTGGAAAAAATAAAATAAAATAAAGGTAGCATTGTAGAAAAATGCAAGAAAGACAGTCTTTTCAACACATAGCTCTGAAACAACTGCATGAAATATGGGCAAGAAACCCAAAATATACTTCTACTCCATGTTACGTATAACCAAAACTTACTGACATAAAGCTCTGATGTAAAAGACAAAACTATCAATTTTCAAAACATAATATAAAAGAACTTATCCTTATGACCTTGGAACAAGAAAAAGTTTTTTAAACAGGACACAAAAGCACTAAACATAAGAAAAAGATTGAATAATTGGGCTACATAAAAATGAAGAACTTTTATTCGTCAAAAGATATCATCAGGAGAGTCAGGATCAAACCAAAGTACACAGGTTATAGCACACATATCAGAATATGTAAAGAACTCCTGGGACGCCTGGGTGGCTCAGTTGGTTAAGCAGCTGCCTTCGGCTCAGGTCATGATCCCAGCGTCCTGGGATAGAGTCCCACATCGGGCTCCTTGCTCGGCGGGGAGCCTGCTTCTCCCTCTGCCTCTGCCTGCCACTCTATCTGCCTGTGCTCACTCTCTCTCTCTCTCTAACAAATAAATTAAAAAAAAAAAAAAAAAGAACTCCTACAAGTCAAAGAGAAAAAGCTAGCCAATCAAAAGGGAAAATAAGCAAGTGTGGAATGGGCACTTCAAAGAGAAGACAGCCTCATGGCAAATATATATATGAAAATCTTTTCAATCTTAGAAGAAATCAGAGAAATGCAAATTAAAATCACAAAAAAGATACTACTAGAAACCCACGAATAACTAAAATTAAGATCTTACAACCATGTGCTAGCAAGAATGTACAGCAACAGGAACTAACATACATTGCTGGTGAGATAATAAACTGGGACAACCACTTCAGAAAGTTCGGAATCAGCTGCTAAAATTGAACATATGCACACACTATAATAGGAATTTCACTCAAGGTTATATATCCAAGAAAAATGTGTGCACATGTGCAGCAAAAGATATCTACAAATATGCATATCAGTTATAAACACCTCAAACTGAAAAAAAAACAAATATTTATCAACATTAGAAAGAATAACAAATTGTAGAATACTCAATGAAAATGAGCCAACTCTACATATTTCAACAAAAGGGGTATATCTCACAATCAGAACATTGAGCAAAAGAAGACAGAAAAAAATGAAACATTTATTTCATGGTTTGATTTATATGAAGTTCTACAATAGGTAAAACTACAGTATAATGATTAGAAATTTGTGCTCCAAGGGAAAAAAATTTACAAATGAAAGAAAGCATGTATTATAAAAGTCAAGGAGAGCTTACTTTGGGGACAGGGATGGTGATCCAGGCTTTAGTAACTGTAGTAGTAAACATGATTTCCTGGTTGTTCACTTTGCACTTCATAATATTTCATTGATTTGTACATTTTTCTTTTATGTACTCCTCAACAAAATGTATTTTAAATATAAAAATATAAATTGTTTTATTTTTTCATTTAAATATATTTTAGTTTTTAATTTAAAAGTTTTATAAGAAAAAGGCATACTGTTGTTATTTTCTCCTTCCTGTCACAGGCTGCAGGACATGAGACCTTTAAGATTCCCATCCCCAGGTAGGCGTAACTTGGAAAATATCTAATCAAAGCAAAAGTAAAATAGAATTTTATACTAGAGAAAGATATATTTACCAAGGATGACTAGAACTTTAATTACAAATTGCACACAGTTTCCAATAAAATCTTCCCAGAGAAGGCAAGACTATAATCACTCTCACTACTATACTGTGTCCCCATTGTGCTGTTAGACAGGATGGTAATTAACATGGTCACAACTATAACTGTCAGGCATGAAAGCAATGCTGAATGTGTTTCTCACCCAGCTGCTATCAGCATGGGGTAGAAGAATGAAAATATTGCCAAGAAATCAATCTCCCCCATCAAAATTGAGCTGACTCTGAGCAGTATTTCAATAGTTTCATAAGAACAAACACAACCTCAACTAATCACTGCCCAGAAAATTAATACAGAAGCCTCTATTCCATACTTTGCCTATGGTTTATGTGCAGGTGTTCTAAATACCTGCCAAGAAAGTATGTAAGGTATTTCAGGAAGCAGAAAAGAGGTAAATAGCATTTTCCTGAATATACAAAAGGAATATGTTAACTGTCAAAACAAGTTATAATCAGGACCATCCCTTTACTTGTAAGACATTTTTATTACATAAGGCTTCTCATTTCTAGAAATTAAGAATGAATGCTATTGCACACCACCTGGGCAGTAGTGCATTATTGTTATGGGAGAAGACATCAGATGGCAGCATTCTTTAATAGAATTGTGTGTGTAGAAGACTAGCCAAGAAATTGACTGAAGTGGGTCAATTTGGCTAGTGGCTATTGATTTTGGCTAGTGGCTGACTCTAAGGTATGCAGGGCCCCAAACCAAAAAACAACTTCTTTTTGCAGGATCCCTTTCAATAAAAACAATCTGATTAAAAATGTGTTATAAAAATTCATGGATCTGTGAAAGATATGTAAAGTAGCACTGGGCCCAGGAAGAATTTTAACTGCAGTGCAAGGCTGAGAAAGTCGTGTCCAAACTGGTCAGGAGCTCTAGAGGCAGTATTGGCTATCTTCACAGTGTTCTATGTCAGGCCAAAATGGCCAGGTGTTAGATAACTCATTTATTCAGTCACCAATTGTGGGCTTCCCTAGAAAGGGTGTGACCTGGGGTGGAACAACTTTGGGTAATTGAGGCAAGTCCTAAGGGAACTGAAAGCTGGAGGCTGTCTCCTGACTGTAATGCACAGGGCTGAGCAGGAAGTTCTTCTCTGAAGGGATATCTCCTTAACACATCTCTAAGTCACCATCGCCTACCCATAGAACTACTGGTATGAAGTTCACAACCATTCGGAGGATAGCCTCTCCAGAATCGCTGTAGGCCTCTTTTCCTGAAGGGAAACTTAGAAGAGAAGGATATGGAAGTTAGTCCTAGGAAGGCATCCAATGCTTATCGTCTGTCTCCTTTGCTATCCATTCCAGAGTGCCCTCACTCTGAGCTACCAACCCTATTGACCTTGATAGTTGTTGTAGTCATCTTAGGCTGCTATAAAAATTGCCATATATTAGGTAGCTTAAACAATAGACATTAATCTCTCAGAGTTCTGGAGGTGAGGCAGTCCAAGATGAAGGTGCCAGCCAATTTAGTTCTTGTTCACAGATGGCCACATTCTTGCTATGTCCTTACATGGCAGAGAGAACTCTGGTATCTCTTCTTCTTATTATTAGGACACTATTCTCATCAGGAAGGTCCCATCCTCATGACCTCGACTAGATATAATTATTGCTCAAAGGCTCTATCTCTAAACAATACAGTATTAGGGGATGGATTTTCATCATGTGAATTTTGGGGGGACACAATTCAGCAGTGGCTTACCTGATGTCATAAAGCACACATTGATCTCTGAGGTCCCTGACGATGGTCATTATGCCCAGGCTAAGGTTTCTTTATCTTCATTTGTAGTCATGACAGGGCAAGAAAGAACAAAGAGGCATTCAAATAGATCACTTTATTTTACACAAGATCACCTATGTAACCACAGAAAAGGGGAAAAACAGTTACTACTACTCGTGGGTGCCTGGATTACCTGATTATGTAGGTTTTTGTGTCTTCTGACTCTGTCTGTGCTCAGTCCTGGGTATAACTCTTAATCTATTTTACGATGTATTATTGTTGGTGTTACTTGACTTTATGATTTGGTAGGAATTACAGGACCTAACTCATGATAATTAGTTCTATCCATATGGCCACTTGTAGTCCCATAGTCAGGCCCAGTAGTTTGCCAAGAGTTATTTTTCAAAAGACATAAAATTCCCTGAAGAAAATATTCTTAGAATCTTAGGGGCATATATGATAATTCTACCATGGGTACTTGACACAAAATCAACCTAGTACCTTCACATACCACTGGTATCTCCAACACACTGGTTCTGACAGATCACATATTCCAAAATGCAAGGTTTATACCACAAAAACCAGGCTTGACCTGGTAGGACCTTCACTGCTCTGGCCACAATCAAAGCTAGCAAAAACCATTTTTGTCACTCACTCTATCAGCTGAGTATGAAATGTGCTGCCTCCAGAACACAAAGAAACCCATCAGGCATTGTGCTTTCTTATTCCAGGTCGAAGAAGCAATTTGTAATATTTTTTTTTTTTTACTTTGAAAGAGGATATACTGGCAGGCCCTTAACACCAAACCTCTAAAATTTTACTCAAGTGGCTAGACCCCTGAATCTTCTCAGGGTTTTGATCCTACCTTCTGAAGCAAATTTCTCTTATCAGGCCTATAGCAAAGCTAGCTACCTCTTGCTCATCCTGGCAGATAAACATATTATTGATGCAATGAATCAATGTAATTTCAGGATATCAGAAATTGTCCAGACATCCTCAAGACTATACCATGACAGAGAACAAGAGAGTTAAAATATCCGTGGAGCATAACTGTGTAGATATAGGCTATATTAATCTCCTCTAGAAGGACACTATCTCTGGCATGGTGGCTATGGTTAGAGCTACTATTTACTTGAGCTTGTTGTAATGCGTGGTCATCCTATCCTATCATAACCATCTACTTTCTGCAATGGCCAAACTGGTGAATGAATAGAAGTACCACCACCCCTTCATCTTTGAGATCCTTAATAATAGCTCCAACCTCCTCCATCCATACTCCATCTCCTGTAATGCTCTATTGTTTTTGGTTTACTATCCTGGCTGGGGAGGGCCATTTCATTTGGCCATTGCTCAATATATCAAAGACTCAGTACATGATAGTATCAACTATCATATACTAAGCATATGCTTAGCATGTCATATGACATATGCTAAGCATATGACATATGCTAAGCATGTCAATTCCAATTATATATTCAGGGGATGGACAAATGACCATTCAGTGGGTCTGGAGACATGGTGGGTCTATCATAAGCTGGACTTTGGATGGCATTCCATTTTTCATCTGATCTGATATGGCCCCACTCTAATGACAGGCCACGGTGAAAAGAGTATCAAGGTCAATTCAGACCCTACATCCAAGAGTTCTCAAATGCCTGGGTATGCCCCTTTATCCTGTGTATCATTGTTTGAGTAAATGGCCAGAAGTAACATTGAAGAAGAAGTGGAGGAATAAGTATAGTAGGTATTTGAATCAGTGTTGTAGCACACTCCTTTCTTGAGGCTTGATGAGTTCTTCAGTCAATAGAGTTCCTGTCTGAAAACCAGAAAATTTTTGTGGGGTGGCTTTCTCAGCCTCCTGTTTGTCCATTCTTGTTTTCTTTTGATTATTTATATTTACCAATATTTTTACTGGATGCCCATATATATTTCCCTTTGTGATGTTGAGTTCAAGTGACCATATTCATAACTCTTTGTGTGTCAAACTCCCTGGGTTGCCATTCCATGACTATAATAAATTGAGACTCTGACATCTAGTGGCTAAGCACCACCACCTGCCCTTCATTGTTTCAGAGTCCTCTTATCCTCACAGTCATGCAGGGGCCAAGTTGTTAAGGCTTCTCCTACATTAAGCCCTTGCTATGAGGGACAACCACCACTACACATTTTTAGGGATCCTGATACATTCACCATCCCATTCACCAGCACATTATGGCTCAGTAAATGGTGTATCTTTTAAGCTTTCCTATGGAAAAGTCATCTGGAAACTTCTCTGGCCACACATAATAGATCCATTCCAATATTTCCATTTCCCTGAGTCTTTTAATCTCTTCCTCCACCATCTGCCATGGCAGTTATGGTATTTCAGCTTCACTCAGCATGGGCCATCACTTTTTTCATACTTCTGAGAGCCATCTGAATAGCAAGTTCTCTCTATTCCCTGAGACTTCTGCCAGTGTTGATTCCTGTATTTTGGGAAAGCACTTCCAAATCAATAAATTCTTCTTTATCTAATTTTATGTTAAGGACCTCTTTGATCAAACAATCTCAGAATCCACATCCAAGCAGATTCTCCCAAATCCTGCTCCTATATCAGTCCCAGAATGTAAGTTAAGAGGTAAGTTATCACTTAATCCTAATTATATTTGTGAAGAAATTATATTTGTGAAAGAAATGGCCATGAAATGAAGGAATGTCCTGGGGGTGGGAAAGCACATGTTCCTTTATGTACTGTTATATAACAGAGTCCTAGAAGAAAGAACTGGACCCTCATTTCCAGCCTCAGTATATTCAGAGGAGTCTGGGAAAACACAACCTTGAGGAAAATTCACTCAGATCTCTCCTTCCACTTTGTCAGGCCTCCAGGTTTTCCTAAACAGTGTCCTTCCTTATTTTGATATAACAAGCTCAACTTGGTTCAGTTTTTTTTTTTTTAGATTTTATTTATTTATTTGACAGAGATCACAAGTAGGCAGAGAGGCAGGCAGCAAGAGAGGGGTGGAAGCAGGTTCCCCACCAAGCAGGGAGCCCAATGCGGGGCTTGATTCCAGGACCCTGAGACCAGGACCCAAGCCGAAGGCAGAGGCCCAACCCAGTGAGCCACTCAGGTGCCCCCTTGGTTAAGTTTTTAATCATGTTTAAGGTTTAATCCTTGGTTCTCTACTTTCTTTACTCTCTGTCTAGACGAGTTGAGAACTTTTTTGTCTGCATTAGAAGAGGACTTTTGACTTGACATCTAGTTTTCTATCACCTATTATTTGCTCTCATATCTTCATTGTCTTTCTGATGAGCACCAGGGGAATTTAGCAATGACTATCCAGTCCCATTATCTGTATATCTACTATTTTTTCTTTACATCTCAAACTCCTCATACATTTCCTTTCATTCATCATCAGCATACATTTCCTTCCCAATTCATTACCAGTTAAAACTCAAACAATTCTACTTCCACCTATAATGAGTGATGAGCACCTCATTGTCATTTAAGCTATGAGTGATTAAGCTCCAAAACTCCATCTTATCACTGACTCTCTTAGAACATTGCTGGTCCCAGCTGTTAGAAGTTTAGTTCCTTAGAAGTAGACTCTGGGGGGCACCTGGGTGGCTCAGTGGGTTAAGCCTCTGCCTTGGGCTCAGGTCATGATCCCAGGGTACTGGGATAGAGCCCCGCATAGGGCTCTCTGCTCAGTGGGGAGCCTGCTTCCTCCCCTCTCTCTGCCTGCCTCTGCCTACTTGTGATCTCTGTCTGTCAAATAAATAAACAAAATCTTTAAAAAAAAAAAAAAACTGACTCTGGGATATAGTCTGTAGGTTAAAGATGGTTACTAGGGATTAATACTTGAAAAGAAAATGGGAAGGAAAAAGGACTAGATAGAAAGCAAAGTAAAAACATGATACATATGGCAAAGCTTTAGCCAATATAACAAAGATCTCTGGAGCAAAAACTGTCAAAATTTCTCACATTGAGCCAAAAGTGCATATACCTAAGGAATGGATGACCTTAGTGGAGTTTTCTCCCTGCAGTTGAGCCCAACCCTGAATAAAGTGAGCTGTGAAAGTTCTTGGCTGATTGCATTGCCTGCAGCTGGGCAACAATTCCTACCTTGAAGTGGGATTAGGGTGGCACACCTTCTTTGTCTATAATAATAGATTTAAATTCAGATATAAGAGTAAATAAGTCCCTGTTAAGAGCACAATAATGAACTGAAGAAGGATAAATTTACTTTAAAAACTAGGAAGAGAAGGAAGCTTCCTCAACCTGATAAAGAACATTCATGAACAATGCATAGCTAACATCATATTTGGAGATAAAAATCTGAAAGCATTATAGAGTGACTGGGTGGCTCAGTTGGTTGAGTGTCTGGCTCTTGATTTTGGCTCAGGTCATAATCTCAGGGTTGTGGGATTGAGTCCCAAATTGTGCTCCCACTGGAGTCTGCTTGGGATTCTCTCTCTCCCCCTCTCCTCTGCCCCTCCTCCCTCTTGGGTTGCTCTCTCCC
>ML101325.1:56343-67760 GCA_003697995.1 Taxidea taxus jeffersonii | reverse complement strand
ACATGGAATCTTCCAAAAATGAACAACAAAAACAACAACAAAAAACCCAGCTCATGAATATTGGACATTCACATTCATTGGACAGTCACATGCAGAAGAATGAAACTGGACCATTTCCTTACACCACACACAAAAATAGACTCAAAATGGATGAAAGACATTAATGTGAGACAGGAATCCATCAAAATCCTTGAGGAGAACACAGGCAGCAACCTCTTTGACCTCAGCTGCAGCAACTTCTTCCTAGGAACATCACCAAAGGCAAGGGAATCAAGGGCAAAAATGAACTCTTGGGACTTCATCAAGATCAAAAGCTTTTGCACAGCAAAGGAAATAGTCAACAAAACCAAAAGACAACTGACAGAATGGGAGAAGATATTCACAAATGACATATCAGGTAAAGGGCTAGTATCAAAATCTATAAAGAACTTATCAAACTCAACACCCAAAGAACAAATAATCCAACCAAGAAATGGGCAGAGGACATGAACAGACATTTCTGCAAAGAAGACATTACATAGACCAACTTACTTATGCAGAAGTACCCATCATCACTTGGCATCAGGGAACCCCAAGTCAAAACCACAGTTAGATACTACCTCACACCAGTCATAATGGCTGAAATTAACCAGTCAGGAAACGACAGGTGTTGGCGAGTATGCAAGCTGGTGCAGCCACTCTGGAAAACAGCATGGAGGTTCCTCAAAAAATTGAAAATAGAGATACCTCATGACCCAGCAATTGCACTACTGGGTATTTACCCTAAAGATACAAACGTAGTGATCCGAAGGGGCACGTGCACCCGAATGTTTATAGCAGCAATGTCCACAATAGCCAAGTTATGGAAAGAACCTAGATGTCCATCAATAGATGAATGGATAAAGAAGATGTGGTATATATATACAATGGAATACTATGCAGCCATCAAAAGAAATGAAATCTTGCCATTTGCGACAACATGGATGGAACTAGAGAATATTATGCTTAGCGAAATAAGTCAGTCGGAGAAAGAAAACTATCATATGATCTCCCTGATATGAGGAAGTGGAGATGCAATGGGGGTGGGGGTTATGGGGGCAGGAAAAGAATAAATAAAACAAGATGGGATCAGGAGGGAGACAAACCAAAAGAGACTCTTAATGTTATAAAACAAACTGAGGGGGGTGGGGAGGAGGGGTGTTGGGAGAGGGTGGTGGGGTTATATTATATGTTTAAATAAAAAAAACAGTATGGAGGTTCCTCAAGAAGTTGAAAATAGAGCTACCTTATGACCCAGCAATAGCACTACTGGGTATTTACCCTAAAGATGCAAATGTGGTGGGGTGCCTGGATGGCTCAGTGGGTTAAAGCCTCTGCCTTCAGCTCGGGTCATGATCCCAGGGTCCTGGAATCGAGCCCGGCATCGGGCTCTCTGCTCAGCAGGGAGCCTGCTTCCACCTCTCTCTTTCTGCCTGCCTCTCTGCCTACTTGTGATCTCTGCCTGTCAATTAAATAATTAAATTCTTTAAAAAAAAAAAAAAAACAAATGTAGTGATCCGAAGGGGCACGTGCACCCAAAGGTTTATAGAAGCAATGTCCACAATAGCTTAACTATGGAAAGAACATAGATGCCCATCAACAGATGAATGGATAAAGAAGATGTGGTGTATATATACAATGGAATACTATGCAGCCATAAAAGAAATAAAATCTTGCCATTTGCAATGACGTGGATGGAACTAGAGGGTATTGTGCTGAGCAAAATAAGTCAGTCAGAGAAAGACACTTAAGATATAATCTCTCTGATATGAGGCATTTGAGAGGCAGAGTGGGGGTTTGGGGGATAGGGAAAAAAACGAAACAAGATGGGATCAGGAGGGAGACAAACCATAAGAGACTCTTAATCTCTCAAAACAAACTGAGGGTTGCTGGGGGATGGGAGGGATAGGGAGAGGAGGGTGGTTGGGTTATGGACATTGGGGAGAGTATGTGCTATGGTGAGTGCTGTGAAATGTGTAAGCCTGATGATTCACAGCCCTGTACCCCTGGGGAAAATAATACACTATATGTTAATAAAAATAATTTAAAAAAGAATACTCTGCAAACAAACAAACAAAAAAAACCAGTTAGATACCACCTCACACCAGTAAGAATGGCTAAAATTAACCAGTCAGGAAATGACAGGTGTTAGTGAAGATGCGGAGAAAGGGGAACCCTCCTACACCATTGCTGGGAATGCAAGCTGGTGCAGCCACTCTGGAAAACAGTATGGAGGTTCCTCAAAAAGTTGAAAATAGACTACCCTATGATCCAGCAATTGCACTACTGGGTATTTACCCTAAAGATACAAATGTAGTGATCCGAAGGGGCACATGCACCCAAAGGTTTATAGAAGCAATGCCCACAATAGCCAAACTATGGAAAGAGCCTAGATGTCCATCAACAGATAAATGGATAAAGAAGATGTGCTATATACATACAATGGAATACTATGCAGCCATCAAAAAACCCTGAAATCCTGCCATTTGCAATGATGTGGATGGAACTAGAGGGTATTATGCTAAGCAAAATAAGTCAATCAGAGCAAGACAATTATCATATGATCTCACTGATATGAGGAATTTGAGAGGCAGGGCAGGGGTCGTGGGAGGTAGGGAGGAAAAAATGAAACAAGATGGGACTGGGGAGGGAGATAAACCATAAAGGGCTCAATCTTAGGAAACAAACTGAGGGTTTTTGGGGGTTGTGGGGGAAGGATAGGGTGGCTGTGTTATGGACATTGGGGAGGGCATGTGCTATGATGAGTGCTGTGAATTGTATAAGACTGATGATTCACAGACCTTCACTCCTGAAGCAAATAATACATTATATGTTAATTTAAAAAGATGATCGTGAGGATTTCTTCCTTTGTTCCATTTATCTGATATCTTACATTGATTGATTTCCTTTTTGAAACACCCTTGCATAGCTGAGATAAATTCCACTTGGTCATGGTGAAGGATCCTTTTTAATATGCTACTGGATTTTGTTTGCTAATATTTTATTGAATACTTTTGCATCTATATTCATAAAGGATATTGATTTGCGATTTTCTTTCTTATAGTGTCTTTTTTAAGATTTATTTATTGAAAGAGAGAGAGAGAGGGAGGGGAGGGGCAGAGGGAGAGGAAGGAAGAGGATCTCCAGCAGGCTCCCCACTGAACAAGGAGCCCCACAATCCCACAACCCCTAGATCATGACCTGAGCTGAAACCAAGAGTCAGACACCCAACTCACTGAGCCACCCAGGCGCCCCTCTTATAGTGCTTTTATTTGGCTTTGGATCAGAGTAATGCCATCCTTATGGGATAAGTTAGCAAGTGTCCTCTTCTCTTGAATTTTTTGAAAGAGTGCTAAAAGTACTGGTATTGTATCTTCTTTAATGTTTGGCAGAAATCACCAGTGAAGCTATTTAACCCAGGATTTTATTTTGTTGGGGGGTTTTATATTAGTTATTCAATCTCTTTACTTGTTATGGGTCTATTGAGATTTTCTCTTTCTTTCTTGAGTTAGTTTAGGGAAGCTGGGTATTTCAAGGAATGTGTCCATTTTTCTGTTATCTAATTTGTTGATGTGCGATTTTTCATGTTGTTTTCTTATAATTCATTTAATTTAAAGTTATTAGTAATGATGCCACTTTCATTTTTCATTTTAGTTATTTGTATCTTCTCTTCTTTTTCTCAGTCTAGCTAACCATTTGGTGATTTTTTCTTTTCAAAGAATCATCTTTTTATTTCATTCATTTTCTTTATTGTTTGCTTAGTCTTTATTTTGTTTATCACTGCTTTAGTCTTTATTATTTCCTTTTTTCTGTTAGCTTTGGGGTAGTTCAGTCTTTCTTTTCTGGGTCCTTCAGGGATGAAGTAAAGTTATTCATTTGAGATCTTTATTCTTTTTTGATGTAGACATTCACAACTATAAATTTTCCTCTAAGAATTATTTTGTCTGCATCCCATCATCTTGATGTGTTGTGTTTTCATTTACACTTGTCTCTAGGTATTTTCTAATTTCCCTTGTGAATCCTTCTTTGACCCATTGATTGTTTAAGAGTGTGTTGTTTAACATATTTGTGGATTTTCTAGTTTCTTCTGTTATTGATTTCTAACTTTATCCTGTCATGGGCAGTTAATATATTTTGTATCATATCCATCTTTTTACATCAATTAAGACTTGTGGTTTACTATGTACTCTATCCTGGAGAATGTTCCATGTGTGTCTCACATGTGTGAGAAAATGTTTATTCTCCTATTCTTGAGTTGAGTGTACTTTATATATCTGTTAGGTTTATTTGGTCCAGTGAGTTGTTCGAGTTTTCTCTTTCTTTTCTTATCTACTCTTTGGTTGCGCTATCCATTATAGAAAGTAGAGTATTGAAGCCTCCTACTTCTTATTGAAGAATGTCCCTTCAATTCTGTTCACTTTTGCTTCATATATTTTGAGGATCTGTTACTAGGAGATAATTGTTACATCTTCCTCATATAGATGGCCAACAAACACATGAAAAGATGTTCAACATCTCTAATGATCTGAGAAATGCAAATCAAAACCACAATGAGATTTTACCTCATGCCTGTCAGAATGGCCAGAATCAAACAGACAAGAAATAACAAGTGCTGGCAAGGATGTGGAGAGAAAGAAACCCTTAGCAGGAAAGTCAACTGGTACAGCCAAGTGGAAAACAGTATGGGGTTTCCACAAAAAATAAAAATATAAATACCATATGATCTAATAATACCACTACTGGGTATTTATCTAAATTAAATTAAAACACTAATTTGAAAAGATAAATACACCCCTTTGTTTACTGCAACATTATTTGCAGTAGCCAAAATATGGGAGTAATCCAAGTAGAAAATGTGGTATATATTTATATATGTACACATGCACACGCACGCACACACACACATACACACAGGAATAAAAGTTACAGCATAAGAAATATATTCAATGGTATTTTCATAGTGTTGTATGAGGACAGATGGTAGCAATTTTTTAGAAGTTTTTATTTAAATTCCAGTTAGTTAACATACAGTTAGTATGTTAGTTATATTAGTTTCAAGTGTACAATTTAGTGATTCAACACTTACATACAACACCCAGTGTTCAGTACAACACGTGTACTCCTTAATCCCTATCACCTATTTAACCCATCCCCCCACCCACCTCCTTTCTGGAAACCATCAGTTTGTTCTTTATAGTTAGGAGTCTATTTCTTTTTTTTTTTTTAGATTATTTATTTATTTATTTGACACAGAGAGACATAGAGAGAGAGCACAAGCAGGGGTAGTGGGAGAGGGAGAAGCAGGCTTCCCACCGAGCAGAAAGCCTGATGTGGGGCTCAATCCGAGGACCCTGGGATCATGACCTGAGCTGAAGGCAGACACTTTACAACTGAGCCACCCAGGCACCCCAGGAATCTATTTCTTGGTTTGCCATTCTCTCTCTCTCTCTCTCTCTTTGTCCTTTGCTCATTTGTTTTGTTTCTTAAATTCCACATATGAATGAATTTGTCTCTGACTTATTTCACTTAGCACTTAGAATAATGCTCTCTAGCTTCATCCATATAGTACAAATGGCAAGATTTCATTCTTTTTTATGGCTGAGTAATATTCATATTCATATATATGTGTATAAGTATATATATATGAATACATACACCATATATATGTGAATATATATGAATATATGCACCACAACTTCTTTATCCATTCATCAGTTTTGGGCTCTTTCCACATTTTGGCTATTGTGAACATTGTTGCTATAAACATTGGCACATGCCCCTTTGAATCAGGATTTTTGTATCCTTTGGGTAAATACCTGGTAGTACAATTGCTGGGTCATAGGGTAGCTCTATTTTTAACATTTTGAGGCACCTCCATACTGTTTTCCAGAGTGGCTGCACCAGTTTGCATTCCCACAAACAATGTTTGAGGGTTCCCTTTCTTGACATCCTCACCAACATCTGTTGTGTCTTGTGTTGTTCGTTTTAGCCATTCTGACTAGACATTTTTTTCTTTTTGGTTTGTCTCTCTTTCTTCTCCTCTTTGTTCATTTGTTTTATTTCTTAAATTCCACATATTAGTGAAATCAAATGTTATTTGTCTTTCTCTGGTTGGCTAATTTGACTTAGCATTATAGTCTCTAGATGCATCCATTTTGTTGCAAGTGACAGGATTTAATTAATTTTTATAGCTGAATGGTATTCCATTATACATAATATATAATATAATAATGGAATTATTGGAATATGGAAATAATGGAATATATATAATGTAGTAATGGAATACTATGCAGCTATAAATATTATACACACACACACATATATACATATATGTCACATCTTTATCCATTCATCAATCCATTTACACTTGGACTACTTTCATAGCTTGGCTATTATAAATAATGCTGCAGTAAACATATATGACTTTGATTTAGTGTTTTCACATTCTTTGCATAAATACCCAGTAGTGTGATTAATGGATCATATGGTAATACTATTTTAACTTATTGAGGAACCACCATATTGTTTTCCACAGTGGCTGCACCAGTTTGCATTCCTACCAACAGCTCACAAGGGTTCCCCATTTCTCCATATCCTTGCCAACACTTGTTTCTTGTGATTCAATTTAGCCATTCTGACGGAGGTGAAGTGATATCTCATTGTGGTTTTGATTTGATTTCCCTGATGATGAGTGTTGTTGAGCATCTTTTCGTGTGTTTATTGGCCATCTATTTGTCTTCTTTGGAGAAATGTCTGTACATGTCTTCTTTCCATTTTTACCTGGATTATTTGTGTATTTGGTGTTGAGTTGTATATGTTCTTATTTTTTTAAGATTTTATTTATTTATTTGTCAGAGAGAGAGAGAGCACAGGCAGACAGAGCAGCAGGCAGAGGCAGAGGGAGAAGCAGGCTCCCTGCTGAGGAAGGAGCCCAATGTGGGACTCGATCCCAGGACCCTGAGATCACGATCTAAGCCATAGGCAGACACTTAAACAACTGAGCCACCCAGGCATCCCTTTAAGTTCTTTATATATTTTGGATAGTAATCCTTTATTTGTTATGTCATTTGTAAATATCTTCCTCCATTCCATAGGTGATCTTTTATTTTTAAAAGATTATTTAATTATTTAAGAGAGAGAGAAAGCATGAACTGGGGGAGGAAGAGAGAAAGGAAGACAAGCAGACTCCCCACTAAGCAGGGGGCCTGAAGCAGGTCTCAGTACCAGTACCCTAAGATCATGACCTGGGCTGAAATCAAGAGTTGGATGTTTAACCAACTGAGCTACCCAGGCACCCCAGTAGGTTGTCTCTTAGTTTTGTTGTTTGTTTCCTTTGCTGTGCAAAAGCATATTCTCACCTCCATTGTTGAAGATGAATTAATCATATAATCACTGATTTATATCTGGGATTTATATTCCATTCCATTGATCTATGTGTCTATATAGTTATGTAGTCCCAATAGTCTATTTTTGCTTTTGTTTCCCTTGACTCAGAAGTCATATCTAGAAAGATGTTGTTATGGCCAATGACAGAGCAGTTACTTCCTCTGCTCTTTTCTAGGACCTCATGATTTCAGGTCTTCCATTTAGGTATTTAATTCATTTTGAGTTTACTTGTGTATGGTGAAAGAAAGCAGTCTAGTTCTCTGTATTTACAGTTCTGATTCTCTTTTTGTTTATTTATTCACTTGTTTTGGTTTTTAGAATCCATGTATAAGTGAAATCATATGGTATTTGACATTCTTTGACTGATTTATTTCACTTAGCAACATACCCCTTAAGTCCATCTATGTAGCAAATGGAGCAATCTCCCCCTTTTTATGGCTGTGTAATAACCCATTATATATATACATACATATATATATACATATATACACACACATTTTATAGATATATGTATATTTACATATATATATATATACACACACACACTGCATCTTTCTTATCAATTCATTTATTGATGGACATTTAGGTTGCTTCTCTATCTTGGCTATTATAAATAATGGTGCAATAAACATAGGGCTGCATATATCTTTTCAAACTTGTGTTTTGTTTTTTGGGACCCAGTAGTGGAATTATTGGATCATATGAGATTTCTATTTTTAATTTTTTAAGATTTACTTATTTATTTCAGAGTAAAAGAGAGTGAGGGTGAGGGGCAGAGGGAGGGGGGAGAGAGAATCCTAAGCAGGCTCTCCATTCAGTGGAGAACCCAGAAGGGCTCAATCCCACAACCCTGAGATCATGACCTGAGCCAAACCAAGAGTCAGATATTTAACCACCCAAGCACCACTCTAGTTTTAATTTTTTTTTTTTGTGGTAACTTCATAGTGTTTTTCACAATAGCTGTACCAGTTTACATTTCCAACAACAGTGTACTGGGTTCCTTTTTCTCTACGTCTTCACCAACACTTGTTATTTTTTGTCTTTTTAATTTTAGTTATTCTATCAATAAGTCTTTATTCATCATCCTGTTAGGTGATGTATCACACTGATTGATTTGCAAATGTTGAGTCACCTTTGTGTCCCTGGAATAAATCCTACTCGATGATGCAAGATGATTTTTTAATGTATTGTTGAATTCAGTTTGCTAATATTTTGCTGAGGAATTTTGCTTCTATGTTCATTGGTTATTGGCCTATAGTTTTATTTTTTAATTTTTTTTGGATCATCTGTCTGGTTTTGGTGTCAGACAAATGTCTTCATATAATAAATTTGGGAGTTTCTCCTCCCTTTTCTTTCTTGGAATAGTTTGAGGATAGACATAAACTCTTCTTTAAGTGTTTGGTAAAATTCACCAAATTCTGGTCTTAGAATTTCACCTGGTCCTGGACTTTTGTTTTTTGGGAGTTTCTTGATTACTGATACAATTTCATTACTAATAATCAGTCTGTTCAAATTTTCTATTTTGCCTGTCTCAGTTTTGTGAGAATATGTTTCTAGGAATTTACTCATTTCTTCTTGGTTGTTCAATTTTTTGACATATAGTTTTTGATAATACTCTCTTAAAATCCTTTGTTTCTGTGATGTTGTTATTTCTCCTTAATTTCTCATTTTATTTTTTTGAGTCCTCTCTCTTTTTTCCTTGATGAGTATAGCTAAAGTTTTATCAATTTTGTTTAACATTTTAAAAAACTAGCTCTTTGGGGGCGCCTGGGTGGCTCAGTGGGTTAAAGCCTCTGCCTTCGGCTCAGGTCATGATCCCGGGATCCTGGGATCGAGCCCCGCATCGGGCTCTCTGCTTGCTGGGGAGCCTGCTTCCTCCTCTATCTCTCTGCCTGCCTCTCTGCCTACTTGTGATCTCTGTCAAGTAAAAAAAAAAATCTTTAAAAAACTAGCTCTTTGGTTTCATTGATCTTTTCCATTTTTCTTCATCTCTATTTCATATCTGCTCAGATCTTTATTATTTCCTTTTCTCTACTACCTTTGGATTTTGTTAATTGTTTTTAAAGATTTATCCACTTATTTTAGGGTGAGAGAGAAAGACAGCAGAGAAGGGGTAGAAGAAGAGAATCTCAAGCAGACTACACCCTGAGCACAGATCCCAACATGGGGCTCGAGTCCGCGACCCTGAGATCATGGCCTGAGCCAAAACCAAAAGTCAGATGTCCAACTGACTAAGCCACCCAGGCACCCTGTTCATTCTTTTTCCTACCTCCTTGAGGTTTAACTTTAGGTTGTTTGTTGGAGATTTTTCTCGTTTCTTGAAGTATGTCTGTATTGCTCTAAACTTTATTCTTAAAGCTGATTCTGTTGCATTCTAAAGGTATTGTACCATTGTGTTTTCACTTTCATCTGTCTAAGAAATCTTAAAAATTTCTTTTTTGATTTGTTGGTTCACCCATTGTTTAGTAGCATTTTGTTTAGCTTTCATACATTTGTGTTCCCTCCGGATTTTTTCTTGTAATTGATTTCTAGTTTCAAACTGTTGAGGTCAGAAAGGATGCTTATTTCAATCTTTTTAAATTTATTGAGAATTATCTTGTTGCCTAACATATGATTTCTTCTGGAGAATGTTCCATGTGCAGGTGAAGTTAATGTGTATTCTTCTATATTTTTATTGAATGTTCTGTATATATCTGTGAGGTCATCCTGTTCTAATGTGTTGTTCAAAGCCACATTTTCCTTACTGATTTTCTGTCTGGATTATCTATCCATTGATGTAAGTAGGGTGTTAATGCCCACTACTATTATTGTATTACTGTTAATTACTATGTTTATGTCTCTTCACATTTCTTTATCTCTCATGGTGTTCCCATGTTTTTTGCATAGATATTTATAGTTGTTATATTCCCTTCTTCATTTGATCCCTTTATCATAATGCACCACCTTTCTCTCTTGCTATAGTCTTTGTTTTAGTCTGTTTTGTGTGATATAAGTAATGCTACCTCAGATTATTTTGTTTTGCTTCCATTTGCATGGTGTATGGTTCTCTACCCCTTCACTTTTAGTCTGTAGTGTGTCTTTTGCAGGCAGCAAATAGATGTGTTTTTTTCTTTTTTTTCCTTTTCTTATTTTTTCTACTTTTTAAAAATTAGTTTCAGGTGTACAATGTAGCAATTCAACGTTTCCATACAATACCCAGTGCTCATCACAGGTGCACTTCCTATCCCCATCACCTATTTAACCCACTTACCCATCCACCTCCCCTCTGATACCTATCAGCTTATTTAAGATTCTGTCTCTTCTCTCTCTCTCTCTCTCTCTCTCTCTCTCTCTCTCTCTCACACACACACACACACACACACACACATTCCCCCCCAACATGCTCGTTTGTTTTGTTTCTTAATTCCACCTATGAGTGAAATCATATAGTATTTGTCTTTCTCTGACTGCCTTATTTTGCATAGCATAATTCTCTCCAGCTCCATCCATGTCATTGCAAATGGCAAGATTTCATTCTTTTTTATGGCTGAGTAATATTGACACACACACATACACACACACACACACACCACATCTTCTTTACCCATTCATCAGTCAATGGACACATGGGCTGTTTCCACAGTTTGGCTATTGTAGATAAAACTGTAATGAACGTTGGGGTGCACATATCCCTTTGAATTAGTATTTTCGTATTCTTCAGGTAAGTAACTAGTAGTGCAATTTTTGGATCACAAGGTAATTTTATTTTTAACTTTTTGAGGAACCTCCATAGTGTCTTCCAGAGTGGCTGTGCCAGTTTTTATTCCGACCAAAACTGCAAGAGGGTTCCTTTTTCTCCACATTCTTGCCAAAACCTATTGTTTCTTGTGTTGTTGATTTTAGTTATTCTGATAGGTGTAAGGTGATATACCTCATTATAGTTTTGATTTGTATTTCACTGATGATCTGTGATACTGAGTATCTTTTCATGTATATCTTCTTTGGAACAAGGTTTATTCACATCTTCTGTCCAT